>ML685793.1:20813721-20897705 GCA_007922175.1 Pelusios castaneus | reverse complement strand
GATTTTCTCCCACGAAAGCTCATGCGATTAATAAATCTGTTAGTCTTTAAAAGTGCCACAAGACTCTGTTGTCTTGGGAAAGTAGGTAACTATCACTCCTTGATGATAGGGTGATCCGAGACTCTCCTATCTTCAAATTTGGATGGAACAATTGGCAAATCCATACTCTAAAGTGGAGCATGCTCCTCTCTGCCTTCCAGTGTGTTAGCAGCAGCAGGGTTGGCAACAGTCATGCTCCCATTGGTGGCTGATTGGCTGGCTTGCTGGTAAGTCATTCTGAGGTCTGCAATACTCCAGAAAGCACTGAGGCAAGACTGGGATTCTACTGCTATTAACTGAATAACACCAATGTCCTTGAGAGCATAAGAATAGCAGAAGCCATGCCCATCACCTCACTGGGCACTGGCCAGGAATTAAACTCATAACTAGATAGCTATAAGGATGTTGCCACATGGGAACTGGATGTTAATTTCCTCACAAATCTACAGTGATATTTTGTGTGGTCATAAAACAACAGAAATTGGAAAAATAAGAAAAAATAAAAATCTGCTTGTAATGTACAAAGAGCAGCCACATTTAAGAACTACGTTCTGGTTGAGGGAGAATTATCCAAATCAGTCTGTATCTGAATAATGTTGATTTGGCTCATTATTGGATTTTTCTTTTATTTTCCCTAATTAATTTGTTCGGCCTTATTTTTTATACTTCCTATTTTTTTCTTTCAATTAACATGCTTTGTTAGCCTGGTTTTCCTGATTAAATTTATGGTCCATTAGGAATAAATGGTTACATGCACATCTCTGTGCTCCACAAATTTCAGTCCACCAGAAGTCTAAGTCAGTTTCTGCAGAATGTATGCATTCTTTTTTTTTAAAAAAAGTATGCTTCTGGCCCTTACCAAAAAGAATATGAATGTGAGCCAGTGCAGCAGTTTTAATTCTGGAAGGCTCATGGCCTAAATTAATAGCTCTGTGGTGGTATGTACCCTATTCATCTAAATGGAGTGTTAGCTATTTTACTGCTGGTCATTCTAGATTCAAACTTTTTTCCATCAAATGTTTCAAAGAGATAAAATGTTGGTTGTTTGCAGGTCCATTTTTATATCATCTTGAAGCTAAGCCCAAAGTTTGCTATAACTGACTCTCAATGCTCCAATTCAAGTTTTGTGAAGGAAATCCTTTGGATTTCTATAAATGCCTGCTAAAGTTATAGAGGAAGGCCACGAATCTGAACATATTTCCATGACTGCAGATTTGAACTTGCGTTTCATGCTGTATGTGGCCACCTCTAAGATACTGTTGGACCTCAGGCAGTGGACTCTTGTCTTTTCATAGACACTTCACACATCATGTTAAATGCTGTCTGCATTATGGAACAGCATTCTAAATTAACAAAATAACTGTATTTTTTTCATTCAAATTCTGTGTAAATATAGCTGTAGACATGCAATTCCTGGTACAGCAAAGGTTATTCTCTAAAATTCAAAAATAAATTATTTTTAAAAAAAATAAAAAAAAAAATGCAGCTCTGTAAACTAGAGGTATACCTCTGTGTAAGTGTATCATTAACTTAAGCATCCAGCTTACATTATATTTAGATCATCCATGCTGCTAGGTCCACCTAACCCTCTATTGTTTGTAAACCACACAGAACAGTTAATAATTTAGGTTAATTTCAGACTTATTTATTTTGGAGTTGTATCTCAGAACATATTCCAATGAATATCAAGTGCTATTGACAGGTTTTAGAATCTATTGACCCTTAGCTGTCTATGAACAGGACTTGCTGAGGAGTAAAGAAGCACAATTTAAGCCTGTTCAGTTATATATAATTAAACAATTCAATGCATCTGGACTCTTCCTATGCAGTCTCATGACTGCAGTATTGATCCTGGAGTCAGAACACTTGGGTAATTCTAGAAACCTGTACTGCAATATTTACTTGCCTAAATATGGATTTGGGAGCCTAACTTTTAAGCATCCATATTTAAAATGTTGGTCTTAATATTTTTTTAATTCAAAAGTGTAGGCATTGGAATGAGAGATGGCAACTGCCAGGGGAAAGTACTGGCTTGCACCATTAACTGGTCCAAATCAACCTTTTGTCTTTAAAAGCCCCTCTCATCCAGTGCAATACCATCAGGGTTACAGTCTTGGCTTGCAGGCAGAGACCCCACATTTGGGCTTTGACTTAAAATACCTTTGCACCACAAGACATCCCAGGAGTCTTGAAGAATTCCCATTGTGCCTTCATAATCCCACATCTCGCAAATTTGATTCATGTATTGTGCATCTTAGCATCAGCGTATTGATCCTCTAATGTTGTTTTCTAAAGCTCCCAATTGATTTGACTTTCTGTTCATCATTTTATATACCTTTATCATGTCCTGTCTAATCTGTCTTCTTTCTAAACAGTCTCTGTGTTTTCAGTCCCTCCTCCTGTTGTATCTTTCTAGGACTCTACCCATTTTTGTCATCCATTTCTGAACCCCTCTATAACTTGTTTTAGGATAAGGTGGCCAGATTTGAACACAGTATACCAGTTGATTTTATATAATAGAATTGATTTCATATAATGGAAAATACTTTTGAAGTTGTCAGCAACAAAAATGGATTAGCAGAAAAGCATCATCGAACATTTACACCCAGAGAGAGTGCCTTGGTTTCACATCTTCTTTCCTACTTCTCCCAAGCACTGCTGTCAGCTGATGTACTTGTCTTATCTTCAGCACAAACGCATTAATGTCCTTTTGTAAGATCATCTGATTTGTCCATCTTTCAAAAATCACTGATATTACATTGTTTTACTTATGTGATCCTAGGACATAGGCAAATACATTTTCTCTCTTTTCAGGGCTCTTCTATACAGGAAAATTGACTGACATAACTAGAGTGGAATAATTATTCTGAAATAAAATCATGGGCTATTTATACTAACATAGCCGTAGCAGAATAACTAGTCTGTTTCCCTATGTAAATAAGCCATTAGTCAACTTCAGTCTTCTTGGGGTTGTTTTGCTAACAAAAAGGGAGCCATGTTAACATATTACAAAGATCTTCAGTCTTTGAGACAATAGATTGAACAGTTTGTTAAATGAACCTTTAAGTTGAAATATAAAACGATGTGGGCAGTGAACATTAGAGCCATTTGAATAGTATCTTAACTGTTTTGTTACCACTTTGAGAATCCCCTTATTTTTAGGGGGCTTTTGTTGTTTGTGACTTGAAGCACATTTTGATTTTTAATGGTTGTAATATCCAGAAGGTTACACTTAAGATATTTGCTAAATTCTTCTCTCATGTTGGGACCAACTCAAAAGTCATCCATGAGTAATCATGAGAAATATAATTGCATTCCAGAACCCATTTTAAATATGACAGACAAATTTAAATTTCCAGTAGGGTATAATTATTATAGGAGAAGTAGATACCTGCTTAATACTCAAGGCCAAAAGAAGGAAAAGTTCTGTAACTGGGATTTGAATGTTAAGAATTTCTTATGCGGCATCTGCAGTTTTCTTTAATCTAGCACTTACTGTGAAGTCTTTCAATTACACAGGAATATTTTTATATATATCCTTTAAAACCCCCAGAATATAGATTTATAAAAGACTCTTAATTTTAGTGAATATGTGACAACCAATGGGGAGGCAGGATGCTGTGATGGTAACATCTCTGCTTTTTTAATTTTATGTTGCCAACATCTTGAGTGAAACATAAAATCTGCCAACGGCAGTGCTGACATAGATAGTCTGTATCCATCTTCCATGGTTTAATAAATCAATGTCATAAGAACTTGAAGCAGGATCATTAATATGATTCACTTTTATAGATTGGTAACGAGGATGAAAAGTGGAGAGAATGTAGTACCTAATTAATTTACTACTCAACATTAATTATCATTCTTGATCATATTTTTCCCTCCAGACAAAAACTTTTTTATTAAACTCTGCTCTGCTCAGATTATACTTCTTTCCCACATTTAATATGCAGAAAACCAAATAGCAGAGTATGTAGCCTCTTATGCATTAGACAGTATCAAATCCTGTTCAGCTTACTTAGGCTAAGAGTTCCACTGAAGTCACCTGAAATAGGTGGAATTTATTTAAGGGGAACAGAGCATTTTTGTTTTGCTTTTTGGAAAATACTTAAAAGAAAGTGTTGAAGGGGTGTGTACCCCAGAGTGGTAGTGAAATGGTTAACTGGAACAAAAAAACTATTAGTGCACTTGGACTTGCAGGGATTGTGGCCTGCATTTCCCACTCACAGACAATCAGGCTGGGGAGATCATTCAGTGTGACAGGTGCCTTCTGGTGGAATCTCTCAGAAAGCAGGTGGGAGAGTTACAGGAGGAGGTGTCCAGGCTCAGGAGTATACATGCTCTGGAGAAATTCCTTGATAGCATCCATGAGGAGACATCCAAGGCTAAGGAAACTATCCAGGTGCAGAAGACTGCTGCCAAACCATGAGAGAAGGATGAGATGGCTCTGGCACAGGGAGGACACTGACAGCGGGTTACTTCTGGCAGCAGACAGTGCTCCACCCCTGCTCCCATCCCATCCTCTGTGGTGATGAAGAACTATTATGCAGTGCTAGAGATGAGGGATGAAGTGGAGGAGGAGAAGCCATGTACCCCTGAGGCTGGGAGGATCACAACCATCACACCCGGGAGGAAACGTAGGGTTGTGGTGGTTGGGAACTCTCTTCTGAGGGGGACGGAGGCACCCATCTGTCACCCTGACAAGGCCTCTTGGGAGATATGCTGCCTGCTAGGGGCCCGTATCCGAGATGTTACAGAGGGATTGGCAAGAATCATCCGCCCCTCTGACTACTACCTCATGCTACTCATCCATGTGGGAATCAATGATACCGTGAGAGGTGTCCCTCAGCAGATCAAAGGTGACTACAGGGCTTTGGAAGCACGGGTGAAGTTCAGTGCACAGATGGTGATCTCCCTGATCCTTCCGGTCAAGGGTAGGGGCCTGAGCAGAGACAGATGCATCCTGGAGGTGAATGCCTGGCTGCGAAGATGGTGTTACTAGGAGGGCTTTGGCTTCCTTGACCATGGGGTGCTGTTCCAGGAAGAAGGACTGCTAGACAGAGATGGACTCCACCTATCGAGGAAGGGGAAGAGTATATTTGGATGTAAACTGGCTAACCTAGTGAGTAGGGCTTTAAACTAGATTTGGAGGGGGAAGGTGACCAAAGCCCATAGGTAAGTCACAATGAGGGAGACCTGGGGGAAGGGATGGCAGTTGGGGGGTGCTGGGACTGTAACAGCAAGGATAAAAGAGAAATTAGTCAGAACTCGGGTGCGGGGGGAGAAATCAAATCATTGTCTTAGGTATCCTAATGAAGCCCTAATACCTGAAGTGAGTGGGGAAGGAGGACACTGGGAGATAATACAAGGAGGAAGATGCAACAGGAGAGATAATTGACGGGAAAATAAGGCATTTGCCCTCGTATTTTAGGTGCCTGTACACAAATGCAAGGAGCTTGGGAAACAAGTGGGAAGAATAGGTAATACTGGCACAGAACTATGGAACTATGATGTAATCAGAATAATAGAGACTGGAGCACTGCCATGGATGGGTATAAATTGTTCAGGAAGGACAGGTAGGGAAGAAGAGGTGGAGGAGTAGCGCTATATGTAAAAGAGCTATATGACTGCTTGGAGCTCCACTATGAAAGTGGAACCAGGCTGTTTGAAAGTCTGTGGGTTAAGTTTAGAGGAGAATGCAACAAGGGGTATGTCGTGGTAGGTATCTGCTATACACTGCCAGACCAGAAAGAGGAGGTGGATGAGGCATTCCATGGACAACTAGCAGAAGTTTCCAGATCGCAGGCCCTGGTTCTCATGGGGGATTTCAATTATCCTGACATCTGCTGGGAGGGCAATACAGCAGTGCACAGGCAATCCAGGACGTTTTTGGAGAGTGTTGAGGACAACTTCCTGGTACAAATGCTGGAAGAACCAACTAGGGTCCTTGCACCTCTCGACCTGCTGCTCACAGAGAAGAATTGATTGGAGAAGTAGAAGTGAATGGCAACCTAGGCAGCAGTGATCATGAGATGGTAGAATTCAGGATTCTGATCAAAGGAAGAAAGAAAAGAAGCAGAACACACACCCTGGACTTCAGAAAAGCAGATTTTGGCTCCCTCGGGGAACTGATGGGCAGGATCCATTGAGAGGCTAATCTGAAGGGGAAAAGCATCCAAGAGAGCTGGCTGTATTTTAAAGAAACCCTGCTAAGGGCACAGGAAGATACCATTCCGATGTGCAGAAAGAACAGCAAATGTGGAAGGCACCCAGCATGGCTTAGCAGAGAACTCTGCGTTGAACTGAAACATAAAAGGGAAGCTTACAAGAAGTGGAAGCTTGGGCAGATGACTAGGGAGAAGTATAAAGATACTGCTTGGGACTGCAGAGATAAAATCAGAAAGGCCAAAGGGCAATTGGAGTTGCAGCTAGCAAGGGATATGAAGGATAATAGGAAGGGGTTCTACAAGTATGTCAGTAACAAGAAGAGGATCAGGGATGGTGTAGGTCCCTTACTGAATGAGGCAGGTATCCTCGTGGTGGATGATGCACAAAAGGCTGAAGTACTCAATGTTTTTTTTACTTCACTCTTCACAGGGAAGGTCAGCCCCCAAGCTACTATACTGGGTAACACAGAATGGAGAGAAGGAAAGCGGCCCTCGGTGATGGAAGGTCGGGTTAGGGACTCCTTAAAGAAGCTGGATGTGCACAAGTCTAAGGGGCCGGGTGAACGGCATCTGAGGGTGCTGAGGGAGTTTGCCAATGTGATTGCAGAGCCGCTGACCATTATCTTTGAAAATTGGTGGTGAATGGGGAAGGTCCTGGAGAATTGGAAAAAGGCAGATATAGTACCTATCTTCAAGAAAGGGAAAAAGGAGGATCCGGGGAACTACAGACTGGTCAGCCTCACCTCAATCCTTGGGAAAATCATGGAGCAGGTCCTCAAAGAATCCATCCTAAAACACTTGGAGGAAAATAGAGTGATCGGGAAGTCAGCATGAATTCACCAAGGACAAATCGTGCTTGACCAACCTTATTGCCTTCTATGATTAAATGACTGGCTTTGTGGATGTGGGAATAGCCATCAACGTGATATACCTTGGCTTTAGCAAGGCTTTTGATACGGTATCCCACAGCGTTCTCGTCAGCAAGTTAAGGAAGTATGGGTTGGATGAGTGGACCATAAGATGCATAGAAAACTGACTAGATCATCGGACTCAGTGGATAGGAATCAATGGCTGAATGTCTAGTTGGCAACCAGTAATGAGTGGAGTGCCCGAGGGGTCAGTCCTGAGGCGAGTTCTGTTCAACATCATCATTAATGATCTGGATGATGGGATAGATAGCACGCGCAGTAAGTTCACGGATGTCACCAAGCTGCGGGGAACAGTAGACACCCTGGAGGGCAGGGACAGGATTCAGGGAGACTTAGACAAATTGGAGCACTGGGCCAAAAGAAATCTCATGAGGTTCAACAAGGACAAGTGCAAAGTCCTGGATTTAGGACGGAAAAATCCCATGTACTACTACAAGCTGCAGACCGATTGACTAAGTAGCAGCATTGTAGAAAAGGACCTGGGGGTTATGGTGGACGGGAAGTTGGATATGAATCAACAGGGTGCTCTTGTTGCCAAAAAGGCCAATGGCATATTGGGCTGCATCAGTAGGAGCATTGCCAGCAGATCAAGGGATGTGATTATTCCCCTCTATTTGGCACTCATGAGGCCGCATCTGGAATACTGTGATGGATGGGGCTGATTAACCCGCACCTCCAAAAGTGGGTGGCTAGAGAGCCTTCAAAGCTATTCCCCTCCCCTTCCCTAAGAAGAGGGTACTGGTGGAGGATCTTGAGAAATGCTGGGAAACCCAGGGGTGATGCAAACCACAGTGGTGATTTCTGACAATAGGGAGAAACTGAACCTTCGGGGAAAAGGATGTGGGAGTTACTCCTTGATACAAGAAATGGCAAGGAACTTTTCTGTGTAGAAAAGGACGCTTCGAGGGTGACTCCCAGATGCTGACTGCCGCCGGCAGACTTCAGACACCTATAGAGAAGCAGCTAGCAGCAATCAACAGTGGTAAGGAGGCATAGACCAGGGACCACGCCAGAGGACAACTCACTGCTCAGGAAGGAAGTAGCCCAGGGGGCCTGGTTTGTGGGGCTGCGGATGATATGACTGAAGGCCAGCGTGTTTCGGTGTGGATCCCTGCTGGCTGGGTGCTATCACCCCAGCACTGATAGGGCCCTGGGCTGGGGTCAGTGGAGCAGGAGGGCCTGAGTACCCCCTACCTGGGCACTGTGCCCCGTGAGGACTCTGTGTTGCCTTGACCCAAAGGGCCTGTTTACTGACTCTGTGGCCGCTAGGCCGTGCTGCCCTGATCCGAAGTGCTGTGTACTGATTTTGTGGGGTCATGGAGATGCCCCCCCTGCTTGTGCCCCTCGGATTTCCCCCCCCCCCCCGGGGGGGCTCTTGGGAAGGCCTAGTCTGTGACAGGGAGGAAAAGACATAAGGGTGGTTCTAAACCACCTTTGGATTTCCTGTGTTCTGCCAACTATGAGTTAGAGCTTTTGTGCTGCTATAGCTCACATTTGGATTCTACTAGCCCCCGTTAGTCCCAGGAAGCAAAGAATACTCCCAGCCTACCACTCTGGCCAACATATGACATGCACACAAACTATCCCTTACATTCGAGACTAAAAATTGGGCTGATTCAGAGCTCTCATGACACTTGTATGCCAGCCAGGGAAACCTGCTGCACAAAGGTCACTCTCAGGGAGCTATATGCACCCACTTTCTGGCACCTTTACAAAACAACATAAGGAGGTCTTCATGCAACTGAGAACCATGCCAACTTGATGGGCCAGTTTTTTCAGAAGGGCTCTTCAAGACCTCTTCAGACCTCTTCAAGTCAATAAGAGTTGTAGGACCACAGCACTTGTAAAAATTAGACCATGACAAAGTAAAAACACTATCCTTCAGCTTCAATGTTGCCGCACCTATACAGAACCATGACATGGTCCTTTTCTAATTTCTTACTTCTATTAAGAAAATAACATGGTATTTCTCTTATTACTTCCTTTCCACTTATCTTCTCACATTTCTATATTTTTAGTCCCCTAGCATTGGAAATTCTGGACGTTATCTTATGCACTCATATTTTGGATATTATTGAGTCTGTCCCAGTCCACTTTCAATTTATTGGGGAAAATAGCATGGTATAGGTTCAGTTATTTGCTGGTATTTTGGTAATACAGGTAGTCATTTAGCCACTTGGTTGTTTTGATGCAAAATGCGAATATGTAGTTGAAACTGAAATCATCACCCACAGTTCAGGGCAGTCTGTAGTTCCAGCCTGCATCACACAAACTAGCTTGTGCTGATTGATTTTCAATTAAAATATTCATTTTTTTTTTCAAGGATTTGAGGAATGGATGCAGTTTGTGTGGAGAATACTCTACTTTAGTCATTAAATTCAAATCAATCTTTTCATGTCAGTGCTTTAATTCCATTTTGAACAGAGTATGCTTTAATATAAATATATAGCTTCTCAGACACTTAATATTATCAAAGCAACCACACAGTGAAAAACAGGTTGAAATTCATAAACACCTGACCTGATTTAATGGATTCTTTTCCTTCTTCCACCTTTTCTAGTACTGGCCTCCTCCTCTACTCTGCTTTCTCTCTCATTTCTCCCCCTGACCACACACTCTGACATGCCCCTGCATCCTTCATAGATAGTTAAGCATTTCAACATCTTTCTCCTTATGAATGGTGGCGGAGAGAGGTTGCCAATTCATCAATGCAGAAAGGGGTTTGATTTGATCTGTCTTTAATTGTCAATTAAAGGTGGACTTATAGGATTTGTACAATTATGTAAAGTACATTCAGGATGCCAGGTGAAAACCAGAGCTCTAAAAAGTGTGGTATAGTTAAACAGGAAAAATCTGGCTGTGAATACCTAACTGAGGGAAGTCATGCAAGTTACATATAAATATATCTTTGTGTCTGCCTTCCTCTCCCAGCACCATGGGAAAAAGCCTGGCTCCACTTAAGCCAATGGAAGTCTTGCCATTGACATCAATGGGACCAGAATTTCACCCTAGTATTATCATTATAAAATTAATTAGAAATCCAGAATAATAAAATTGACATTTTGAAACACATCAATGAATCCCAGATCATTTTAACCTTCTGTTCTTCATTATGAACAATCTCACAAATCAGGTCAATGTGAGGTTGACAGACTTTACCACCGTCTCCAATATACAATGTGTTGCATTACTAATGGATGATTCTTGAAGTGATGTTTACTGACCAGTATGAAGAAGGAATATCCCCTTAGGCTAAACTGTTGGCTTAGAAACACCTCATGTGAGTTGGCTGAAGGGTGTGTTTTGAAGTGAGTTGGAGCATTTTAGTATAGACTATTTGGTGACAAGGGTTGCTTTCTTAATCTTCTGTCTTGTTTAACAGTGGATGAATTAAAGAGTTTATTGGCTCAGCTGTTTTACTGTAGTTATGAGAGAATAGCAATATGCTTCTTATCCAGTGGTTGCTGTTAAAATCACAATTATTCAACCCTTTGCATTTTATTTCAATTAAACTGTTTTTTATTAGGAGCCAGATTTTGATACCTTAGTCTGATAGTACACTGCTTCTTAAATGATACCACTGAAGTATATGGAACTACCTGTGAAGTAAATACTACTCTCTGTGAGTAAGGATATCAGAATCTAGCTGTTAGATGATTCTTCTATTTGCTTATGCTCTTTGTCTACTCTTTTTCTTCCCATCCCACCCAACCTCCCCCCAAAATCCCACTGTTATTACCATTGTTGCAGCTCTCTGGTGGCAGTAAAAGGAGGAGGACTGAAATAAACATAATATTAGTTGGATGTCAGAGTTTCAACCAATCAATAGAGAACTAATAAGGGTTTTGTAAAAGTATAGGGACATCCCATTGTCAATTTCTATTGTGTAGGTTGGTTCTTGGTTTAACATGCTGGTATGGTATTTGTAATGCTATTAAAAGGAATATATTTTCCAGGTATTTTAAATGTAAATAGAAGTACAGTAATAAGCTAAAGTATATAAATAAATCGGATCACATTTTTAAAAATATTCACCACTGTCTTGAAAATGAATACATATACAATAGCTCTAGATCACACGGCACTATAAAAACATTAGGTAAACATCTCCTGAGACAGTCATTCTAAGAAAGATAATTGAGACAAAACTGAGTTATTTGTTATTAAGACAACAGAGTCTTGCGGCACTTTTAAAGACTAACAGATTTATTAATCGCATGAGCTTTCGTGGGAGAAAATCCCACTTCGTCAGACGCTTTGAAGATAGGAAAGTTACAGAGTGGGAGGAAATTAAATGCAGGGGAGTGTATGACATAGCATCAGGTCAGGCTGTAACAGCAAATCAAAGTAGGTGTTAGGATTCAAAACACTGGGGAACAGCACATAGAGGAGGGGGGAGGTCAATTCACTTGATGTAATGCGAGAAAAATCCATAGTCCCTGTTCAACCCCAAGGCAACTGAGTCAAATTTGCATATAAGTTCGAGCTCTGCAGACTCTCTTTGAAGCTGTGATTTGTTATTCATCTGTGTCAACACAGCTATTAACAAGTCGTTAAGGGAGTGAGCAGGGAGATTGAAGTGTTCCCCTACAGGTTTTTCAGTATTGCAGTTTCTGATGTCAGATTTGTGTCCATTGATTCTTTGGCGCAGAGACTGTCCTGTCTGTCCAATATATAAGGCAGAGGGGCATTTCCGGCACATGATGGCATAAATCACATTGGTGGATGAGCAGGTGAACGAACCCTTGATGGAGTAGGTGGCATGATTAGGCCCTGTGATGGTGTCATCAGTGTAGATATGAGGGCAAAGTTGGCAGCGTGGTCTGCTGCAGGGCTGTGTTCCTGCTTTAGTGTTTCTGCTCTGTGATCTGTAGTTGCTGGTAAGTATCCTTTTAAGATTAGGGGGCTGTCTGAAAGCAAGGAGAGGTCTGTCTCCCAAGGCTTGAGAGAGTGAGGGATCATCTTGTAAAATAGGCTGTAGATTTTTGATGATGTGTTGAAGAGGTCTGGCTTGGGGGTTGTAGGTGACGACCAGTGGCGTTCTGTTGTTGTTTTTCATGGGCTTCTCCTGCAGTAGTTGACTTCTGGGTACCCGTCTGGCTCTGTCAATTTGTTTCTTCACTTCTGTGGGTTTGTACTGTAGTTTTAAGAATGCCTGGTAGAGATCCTGAAGGTGTCTGTCTCTGTCTAAAGGGTCAGAGCAAATGCGGTTATATCTTAGGGCTTGACTGTACACAATGGATCGTGTGGTGTGTCGAGGATGGAAGCTCGAGGGATGTAGGTAACTATACCGATCAGTAGGTTTGCGGTATAGGGAGGTCTTTATGTGCCCATCGCTAATTTGCACTGTAGTGTCCAGAAAGTGGATCTCTTGTGTGGAGTGTTCCAGGCTAAGTTTGATTGTGTTGTGAAAATTGTTGAAATCTCTGTGGAATTCTTCAAGGGCATCTTTACCATGGGTCCAGATGATGAAGATGTCATCAATATAGCGTAGGTAAAGTAGGGGTGCTTTGGGATGAGAAGTGAGGAAACGTTGTTCTAAATCGGCCATAAAGATGTTGGCATATTGTGGGGCCATGCGGGTACCCATGGCAGTGCCACTGACTTGAAGGTATAGATCATCTTCAAATCTGAAATGGTTGTGGGTGAGTACAAAGTCACAGAGGTCAGCCACAAGTTTAGCTGTGTCATCATCCTGGATGGTTCTTCTAATAGCTTGTAATCCATCCTTGTGGGGAATGTTAGTGTAAAGAGCCTCTACATCCATAGTGGCTAGGATGGTATTTTCTGGAAGACCATCAATGGATTGGATTTTTCTCAGGAAATCTGTAGTGTCTCTCAGATAGCTAGGTGTGTTGATAGCATTACTTATTGTTCCATTAATATGACACTTTGATGTAAATTGATGTCTCTTATGTGATGTGTATGTATTTAAAGAAATAACAAGACCAGAATGGGTAAGAAAGGTGCATGAGTATGGAAAAGAGAGAGAGAGAGCGGGAACAGCATAGAGTAAAATGAGAATGCAGATCATAAGCGAGCATTGTCTTTTATCTCTCATAGCAGATAAGGAGCTGTTCCAACACTTATAGTATGAAAGATTAAACACATTTTCTGAAAAGACTCCTACAGCACAGTCACTTATATTAATTCATTGTGAACATTGCACTTTTGTTTTATTGTCCTTTAAATGCTATGAATGTAATCCTGAAGTCCTCACTGAAGCTAAATTCCCTTTGAAAAGCAGAATTAAAATCTGTCTTGAGAAAATAAACTGTTCTCTAATTAGAATTAATCTGGGAAACTTCAGCTTTTGGCCCAACGTGAAGATTTTTCATTTTAAGAAGACAGAGTCTGAAATTATTGTCACAAATAAACCTGGTTCGGAGGAAGGGGAGGCACGGGGGAGGGGGAGAATGAGGGAAGGTCAAATGTTTCATAGATTTTCATAAATAAAAACCCACCCTTTTAAAATGGAAAAATGTTGAATATCAATTTTTTCTGGCAAGATCCAGTCACAATTTTGCAGTTTACATTTTTTAGATAATGATTCTTGTACTGCACTAACTGCCAGTCATTGATTCTTAACTTTTTTATGATCATAGGCCAGAATGTGATAATACTTTGAAAAAAAAAAGTCTTTCAGAATATTGGAAAATAAAGAACAACTATTTGGCTTGTAATATGGGCAAAGTTCATAATAAAAAAATATAAGGGCTTATCTATCCACTGCAGCAATGTGGTATGTGTGTGTATGATTTCTAAAGTGTATCAGTGTGTTCTGCAATAACTGGTCTATGAAGACTCTGCTGATGCAAACTAAAAGTTCCCTCATGCACATTAACAGTGTTTTGTTTGCATCAGCAGGGCTTATATGGGCCATTTTTTGTATCACACATATGGGTACACTTTAGAAATCATGCACACACACACACCCCCAGTGAACATTGCTGCTTTATGTAAACAAGCCCTATACTAAGGCCAGACCTAAGATTTAATCCAGGCTATTTTACTTAAGTGCTGTCACCAATTAATTTGAGACACCACATGACTGATATTTACTATAACACTGGGCCTATTAACATTTATTATTCAGCATATGTGATTAAGACACAATTGTGGCTATATTTGGGGGGTTGGGATGGGGAAATCAAATATAAAGAATTCTCATTCTGCTCAGACTGCAGTGTGATCCCCTGTTTCTTGGAATCCAGGTCCCACAAACCAATTTTTTCTATGTTGCACACAACAGATGTAAAATGAGCATTCCTTTCAGAAAGGATAAATATTCAGCAAATGACCTTCTTCATCATGACTCATCCATATCTATCTGGCACTCTCAATTGCCCGAGAAAAGAAAATTTCCTGAGTGAAATATTTGGTAAAATGAGATTAACATTTGCTATTTCACACTTCATTTTATACCAATGGCCTCTTCTAACAGATATGAAATGTCCACAACACCCTGTGAATCATTTCCCAGCTGTCAAATAAGCCAAGGTTCACAGAAGCTTTTAGTTATGCACTATAGCACTGTTTCTTACTGGGCTTTACCCTCTGTCTCCCAAATGATCGTAATCTTAGAAAACAACCACCACTTCCCTCAAAGAACTTTCCATAACAGAATACTGAATAGTGGTATGGCAACCACTAAAAATGCATGAAGGTATCAGTTACCATTTACTTAATGACAGCTTCCATGTTCGTGCATTCTTTCCTTCAAGTTGATAAATCATAGCAGCTATGTCAAAGTCAAGATTGTTTTATCTCATAATCACTTTCTGATCATTGCAAAAATCTTCCAAATTCAGGATGAAGCAATAGGTTAGTCTTTTGTTCTTAGATGTTATAGTATTTAATACTATGCTTTGTGGCAAAGTTTTGAAGAATCTGGCTGAGATTGCATACTCAAATATGAATGAGAATTCAAAGATTGGAGAACTAACATGGGATATTAAATGGCATGTGAATAAGCAATTTAGCATTTACCACCCATTGGTTTTGTTTCCTTGGTGCCACTCTGTAAAAATAGAGGAAAGTCAGGCTATTGCTATAATACTGTCATAGCTCACATATACAAGGGACTGAGCATCTTCTGCATTTAAATATACTTTTAGCAAATGAAAATCACAAATGCCATGAAAAATCCATAGCTAGCAGTATTTCGAGGAATTATATCCAGTGTTTCCTCATGGCTCTGGAATGCACAATAAAAGTTGCACAATAAGACTCTGAATGGGATGAACAGAAAAGTCTTCTGGGGACTGAACTGATCCAGTCAAACTCCCGTTCATTTATGACTTCTATATACATTAAATGCTTGAGCAGTAATTGTACATACCACTAATCCTCATAAAGACTTCTGATATTGATATATAGAGATTTTTTTAAAAACTAAACTCTTGAATTCATTAAAAAGAAACAAGCAAAATTTTCCTGATAGCTCTCTTTAGCTTTTTAATCTCTCACAAACAGTGCACACTCAGTAAGATTTGCTGTCTTTTGCTGCTTTTGATATGTGGCTGGGAAATAAAGTAAAAGGAAGATAGTAGACTTCCATCACAGCTTCCCCTGAAAAAATCCCTTCAGTACTCTGTCTGCACGGGGTAGAAGTAATGACCAGTGTTGCATTTGTCCTTGGGAGATGTATAAATTTTTGCCACTGCCATTAACTAAACTGGCAACCAGTGCCTATTTGGTGGGAATGAGGACAGTCTCTGGGTTTTTGATATAGTACTCTATAATGTGCTCACGTTTAACCCTTGTTTCTCCCTAATAATTGGACATACTCAAACGCTTTAAAATTACTTTCCCTGCTTTTACTCCAGGTCCACAGACAAAAGGGGAGCTTGAGATGTTACTTGCCTTTATGTGAATGGATATATTTTAGAAGAAGGCATTCCAACTCCTTCTGCTAGGTGTTCAATATTTGTTTTCAGAGACTACCTTTTGCATTTGGGAAATTATGTTGAGACTAATTGTTGCTGTTCTTTGGATTAAATTCCAAAAAGTGATCTCAACCCAGATTCTAAGACTGGTGTCCTTAGTTCTGCCTGTGCAAAGGATTGTGGCTGAGATTTTTTGAAATGAGCCACATTGGGTAAGATGCCCAACTCTAACTAAATTTCACTGGGAGTTGAACACTTGATTCCCTTAGATTTCTCTGAAAAATCTACCTGCAGGTGCCAACTGTATACAGGGTGGCCACCCAATGAGTTGTTCAGCACATAAAAGTATACACAAATTTGTTAGTGTAGCTTTTAGCAGCCATATTTAAAAGTGTGGCTACAGTGCAACTTTTATTTCCCTTATTCCTTGCCACTCACATCCTTGTATGCCTTAGTTGCTATTTCTAATGTTTGCTCATAATTCTGATCCTCAGGCCACTGGAATCAATAAGATTCTTTTCACAGATTCCTGTGGTCCATGAATGCAATCAAAGTGCTTTTATATTGAAGATATTATAGATTTTTTCTAATCTTCTTGAGTTTTATCTGGTTGGGTAGATTCACATAGAAATAATTCATTTATTATTTTTCTTCTTGTAAAATGAAACTGTTCTATGCCTCCACACAATAATTACTTTTTCTATTCTTTTATAGCATGCGAAGATCTAAAGCTTTGCTCACTCTCAGAAGTGACTTGTGTATCTAACTTTTGAATCACTAAGGTTTTTGTGGTTGAACTAATTTTTAATATAAACAAACTCATGTATGTAGATATATAAATAGAACAAATTGAGGATCTTGGTTTAGCTAATGTAACTTCAAAGGCTATGTCTACACTGGCAAGTTAGTTCGAGTTAAGGAAGCTTAATTCGAACTAACTTAAACCTTGGCCACACTAGGCTTTCATTAGTTCGAATTAAGGGCTTCCTTAATTTGAACTAATAAATTTGATTATATCTTTCGAACTAACCCTTAATTCGAACTAGTTAGTTCGAATTAAGTCAATGTGGCCATGTTAGTTCAAACTAACTACTTAGTTCGAACTAAAATTCCAGTGGGGCCATGCTAGTTTGAATTAAGTTAATTCAAACTAACTAAAATTAGTTCAAATTAATTAGTTTGAACTAACTTTGGTAAGTGTAGACATAGCCAAAGTGTCTGAGTATAGACTCATCTAAGCACTACAGTATACAAAGGAATTTTTTAAGAGAAACTTCTAGTATTTAGGTTTATACTAGATAATAATTTATACTAGGATAATAATCTTCCTATGGTCATTAACAGAAGACAGTTTAAGGTAGTGAACCATTGATATGGCCATAAAAACAGCCATGATATTATAGTTAAATTCAGAGACTGCAATATATTTTTAGATTATTACCGAACTCATGTAACCATGTCAAATTCACTTGGTAGTTTTGTTTTGGTGCAATTTTCAATGGTCCGAGTGGACTACAAACCTAGCTCCCTCCTCTTTGGAGCACCCCTTCAAGTAGTTGAAGATTGCTATCAAATCTCCCCTCAGTCTTCTCTTCTGTAGACTAAATAAGCCTAGTTCCTTTAGTCTCTCCTCATAAGTCATGTACCCCAGCCCCCTAATCATTTTTGTTGCCCTCCGCTGGACTCTTTCTAATTTGTCCACATCATTTCTATAGTGGGGAGCCCAAAACTGGACACAGTATTCCAGATGTGGCCTGACCAGTGCCAAATAGAGGGAAATTATCGCATCCCTTGATCTGCTGGCAATACTCCTACTGATGTAGCCTAATATGCCATTGGCCTTTTTGGCAACAAGGGCACACTGTTGGCTCATATTCTTCTTCCCGTCCACCATAACCCTCAGGTCCTTTTCTACAGCGCTGCTTAGCCAATCGGTCCCCAGACTGTAGCAGTGCATGGGATTTTTCTGTCCTAAGTGCAGGACTTTGCACTTGTCTTTGTTGAACCTCATGACGTTTCTTTCGGCCCAGTGTTCCAATTTGTCCAAGTCTCCCTGGATAATGTAATTTATTATTTCACCACATAGGATAAATAAAGAGTGGTTAATAAAAACAGGGATTCATGACAATGAGGGCAGAAGGATGACTTCTCAGTTTTCTTTGACATCTACTTAATGTTTCGCTTTATGAGGAATTTAATTAGATCTGATATTGCTGTAAAATTTTAGACTAAAATATATATGCACTTTATTAAAAATATTCACAAATAATTTAATGTTTTTCACTTGATTGGTTTTGCTGGTATAAATCATAATGGAGAAATGTTTTGTTTAAAGCAATTTATTACTTCAAAATCAATAATTTTATTGAACAGATTGGAAATAGTACTGAGAAGAACTAACGTTTCTAGAATGGCTTTCTGGAAATGATTTGGAACAGTTCTGAGCCAATCCAAGTGTTTTAACAAAATACTGTGATCGTGACTGTGGAGTTTTCTTTTCAAACTGTGAAAACAATATTAAACACCCATTAACATCAGTGGGAACAGTTAAACCAATGCCAAAAGCTTTTGATGTCCCCACCTATCTTATATAGTTTTTAAAAAATGGAGCTCTGAAACTTAAGTCTATATGCTGGGGATTTTAGTCACGGGTACAGCATACCTTAAATGACTGCACTGCCTATCAGTGATGAAAGGATCTGAAAAGGGCAGGCGAAATTGCTTTTGAGCAAAGAGTAAATGAAATTTATATGTAGAGCCTGGCTG
The DNA here is from genome assembly GCA_007922175.1 of Pelusios castaneus. Classification (NCBI taxonomy): domain Eukaryota; kingdom Metazoa; phylum Chordata; order Testudines; family Pelomedusidae; genus Pelusios; species Pelusios castaneus. The sequence continues at coordinate 20,878,916 of ML685793.1, read as the reverse complement.
AATTAGAGTGAAAGAATTTTACAACACGCAGTAAGATTCATATTCCAGAACTGCACAACAATCAATAAGATTCCTTCCACCCTATGTTTGAATTTTTGCAGTAGTTGATTGATTTGGTAGAGGATTTGGTAAAGGCTGTATCTTGAGTGATGGAAGGCTGGCGACCTGCGGAGATAGGGTAAAGGGGGCTGGGATGTGTAACAGAATGGTGTGTGTATGTGTGTTTAATAAATATAAATAATACATTACTTCTGACATCCTTGTGTAGAAAAAGAAATATGATGTGATGGATCACTTTATTCTTATGAAATGTTAAAAAATGACAACAGAAATTCACACAATGGAACATTATTGTTTCTAAAATTTTCTGTGGAAGTACTTCAGAATTTAAGCAGTGTCATCTTTTAAAATTTATCTATGGGGGTTATATGGTGGTCTGCGTGTTTATGAGCCATAAATGAATGGTACATTAATTTAATTTTAAACATTAATATGAAATGGTTTTGTGGACTAAAAGTGATTTGGCCCATTTTAAAACACAGCATATGGGTAATTATGTTGTAATAGTATTGACAGAAAAGAAACCTACTGAATCATGACCTTACTGGAGTTTGAGGATTAAAAAGTGGTGCCAAGTTCTGTCACAACAACAGATTAAAAACCTGCAGACATATTTCAAGTCCCCTGGGTCCTACATTTACCTATCACAACATGTGGTGTATCTCATCCAGTGCACTAAATGTCTCAGTAACAACAATGTGGGTGTAACCAGACAATAATTATGCTCTTGAATGAACTCTCACACAGGAAAATGATAAAAGACAAAAACATCCACATGGTGAACATTTTTCACACAGCAGTCACTCTATATCTGACTTATCAGTCCTCCATCCTCAAAAAAAAAAAAAAAAAAAAAAAGCGCACAATTTTAAAAGATGAGCCTGGGAGCTTACATTCATAACTTTGCTAGACACTAAAAATCATGGACTGAATAGTGACACTGGACTCATGATTTATTACAAATTTCCCTCACCACTTTCCTTTTCCCCTTATGAAAGAGGGGTGTTAATGGACCACTTCACCTTGAATGGTCCCTTTAAATATGTGTTAATGCCTTAGGCGAAATAATCTATTCCACCTTGTACTTCACTGTGATGCTCTGAGGAGTACATTTCACACATCTGAAGAAAACTTCTGTTTAAATTGGAAAACTGGTTTCACCAAAAGAAGCTGGTCCAATAAAACAGAGATTCTTAATTTTTTTTAAATCTTGGGATGCCCAAACTTAAATAGAGAAACCTGCATCACATCCCCCCCTCCCATTTCTGCTTTTCATTTGACCCTGCACTCAGAAGTGCAGGTGTAACAGGGCAGAGCAGTGGTGTGTTTCCATTGCTAATTGCTGCCTGCTTGTGGAGTCAATGGCTGTCAGACAACCCCTTCAGATGGTAGGGAGCTCTCTTCTACAGTGAAAGAGAGAATTGGTGGTCCACTGAGATGAATCGGGATGAGGGTGGTGTTACCCAGGATTCTGCCGTAGATGGACTGGTAGAACTAATATAACCCAAGTATAGTCTCACTTAAAAGCTATAGTTTATCTAGTCTCAAACACTTATGCACATCCATAAAAGGTCAGTAAAACACCCCAGCCCTCAATAATTACCGAAGTTTGAGTTAGCTCTTGAACAGTATGGTGGTGGTTTTCCAGTTGGCCTGTTCTTCCAGCTGCCATGGGCGGACCCCAGAACTGTGTGCAAGAAGAGCTGCCAAAGAGTTCAAATCTCTTCCCCCCATTTATCCTTGTAAGTAGACAATAACAAGTCAAGAAAAAAAAACTTGTTTAGCAGGCAGTTTCAAAAACTAATCAAGAGGTCACCCCAGAGTACTAATTAACTAGTTGTGTTCCTGTAGCATCTGCATGTCTTGACACAAACATCTCCTAAAGGGCATGCATAGATAAGCTTCTTGCTTTTCTCCTAAAAAGCCAAGCACGTCCACCAGAGCCTTCATCTGTGGAGGGGAGGGGTGGTGCAGAGTTAGATAAGGTTGAGATAAAGGCCCGCTACCCCTCTTGGCTCAGTCATAGAATCAAAGACGATTGAAGTGGGAAGGGACCTCAGGAGGTCATCTAGTTCAACCCCCTACTCAAAGCAGGACCAACCCCAATCAAATCATCCCAGCCAGGGCTTTATCAAGCTGGGCATTAAAGGCCACTATGGATGGAGATTCCATCACCTCCCTAGGTACGCATTACAGTGCTTCACTGATCTCCTAATGAAAAAGATTTTCCTAATATCCAAACTAGACCTCCCCCACTGCAGCTTGAGACCACTGTTCCTTATTCTGTCAGCTGCTACCACTGAGAACAGCCTCGTCATGCTAAGGCTGCACAGGCCTGAAGAAAGGCCTACTGATTTTGGCTGCTATTAGTAACAAGTAAGAAATTCAATATTATACTCTCAAATGGTCTCTGGCTTTTACTGGTTCATCAAAATCCCATACAGTGGAGCTCCCTCCCTGAGCTCCAGGGCTGAGCCCAAAGCCACGCCCAGCCACCCTGTGGGTGGAGCCTGGCCTTTGGTGGACCCCCTAAAGCCTTCTCATACATGCCTAGGGGCCACAGACCCCCCAGTTGAGAACCAGTACAATAAAAGATATGACCTCTTCTACCTTGTCTCATTCTATTGGAGGTCAATATCTTAGATACATTCTTTCTCTTATTACATAGATGCTATCTGCCATTCCATTCAGGTACTTTATAGATATGAGTTGCATAACTTTTAAAAGTATCTGAAATTGTTCCATTTCCAAAAGGATGCTTATGTTACTTTATTGAGCCTCTACTATATTTTCTCAGAATAATAACGATTTTAATCATTCATTTCTTTCATTACTGAAAAATAATAGGTTAATATATCCAACAATCTTAATGAAAATATGAAGGAGGTATAAACAGTTATTCAAATGCACTAAATTATTATCTGCATTTTGAATTTTAGAAGTCATCTGTATTAAGTAAATCATGCAATCAGAGCTTTAAAGTGGTCATTTATCTCCTGAGAATTAGCATCATGCCTTTTAAAGAAAACTATCAGTCATTTGTTTTAAAAAGCCCTAGATAATACCCTCCAGCTCATCTTCTTACGTTTTAAAAAAGGAATCTTGTTGCAGAAAATTTGTAACAAATTTGAGACAATACTGTGTTTCCAAAAAGCTAAAAGAATTTGAAGGGAAAAGAATATCTCATTACAATTTTGCTGCAGCAGAAACTCAACAGCAGTGACATTTTCTAAAACAAAACATATGTTCAAAGAACATGTTGGTGAGTTAGAATTGTAAGTTGTTTACAAATAGGTTGGTTTACTGAGGAGCTGTGTGCTTACAAAACCACATCTGGTTATTACAAACTTCAAATCTTCTATTTAGATGTCATGATCTGTCACTCTTGGGTAAAGAAATGTAAATCTATAACATTTTTACATGAACTTACTGAAGTATTGTTATATTTTTCTACTGTACAATTTTTCTACAATGGACAAGAAAATATTTTAGGTTATTGAATCTATATGAAGCCCTGCACATTTTTATGAAAATGTATACAGAATTTCTAAGGAAAATTTTTCCTAATATCCAACCTATAAACAGGATTTTTCCCCCTGTCTAACACTACGTGTCATGGATACGTACCTTGTTTGCTGTAATGGCTTGCCATAGCCTCTGGCTCTAGACTATTGTGTAGAAACTGAGCAGCCTTGTCCTTGCTGGATTGCCTATGTGTATGAATATATATTTCTTTGTTTTGAGCTGCACACAGGTGAAATATTCACTGACTTTATAAACTGAAAACATGTATAAATTGTATAATAAACCAGTTAAATGTTTGCTAAAAGGCTTAGCTGAGGTGGCACTTAAATTTCAGAGGACTGCAGGCTAGATAACTTCTTTCTTAGAATATACTTCCCCATGGAAAAATAAATTAAGGGAAATTAAAATAAAAATAAATTAAATTACATAAACTTAAAAATAAGTGTCAGCTATGCACAGAGACATTTACTCGAACAACTATGGAACTTGTGGGTGTCAGAGACAGAAGTTTGTGTCATCCAGGGGTGTGGACCCATTACTCCAAGAGTTAGAGAACAGATCACATGTATAGCCCCCTTATTAACTAAACTGTGATAAAAAATATTTGTAATAGGAACAGACCCACTTTACTGCCAATAAATTAAATGAAAGATATACCAGTGAAAGGGAGAGAAGCAATAACCTGAAGCCATTTTTTTAATAGCAAACAGTAATTCTTCCCTCCCCACCCCTGCAGTGATTCAGTTTTTGGGTGCTCAATATGGGATTCCCGAAAAGGACTGAAGTTTCAGAAAGTGCTGAACATCCATCCTCCAAAAAATCAGTTCCCTTTTAAAGGTCTCAATACGGGACTCAAGACTCAGATATCTGTCATTACTCACTATTGAAACTCTTGTCCTGCTCATTTACTTTACATGCTATTCTCTGTAATGCACCCAAATACCACTGAGTGCAGTAGAGATAGGGGTCTATTATATACATTTTTGCTTGTGTCTTGTGCAGTGAATCACCTGAGTCACATTTCAGGTCTTCCATGCATCTCTACAAATCTACTCTGTAAGGCAATATGCACCTATATTTTTGATGGCTGTCTGATGGAATACCCTGTTCATTGAAGATAGCCAGCCATTTTCTCATCTTTGATGATTTGAAGAGGGATTTAAAACATCCTATTCATGGAAAGCATATTAACTGAAGTCATTCACATTTGCTCTAAGTCATCTTAGGCATTTCCTTATTACTTCTAGCATTATAAAAAAGACAAATCACCACTGGAGAGTTTTTCAAAAGCACTAATGTCACTTCAGGACTGAACTGTCATTAAAAGTTCTTTGAATTAGGTATATAACAGTTAGGTGTGCCTTTAAAAGCCTTTCCTCATGAGTGTAAATGCAGTGCTTCAAGAGAAAATAGGATTAAAATCAAGACTGTCTTGGTTGTCTAAATATGCAGACAGGTGGCATTTTCAAAACCACTGAGGTGCCTCAATCAATGCATCTTTAGGAGCCTAAGTCACTTTAAAAATCTGGCTCTAAGTCCTACACTCAGGACATGTCTACACTTAAAATGCAGCATTGAGAGAGCTGCATCACTGTAGCACTTTAATGAAGATGCTCGAAACTGCTGGGAAAGGGCTCTCCCAGCTACTTAATTAATCCACCTCCCTGAGAAATGGTAGCTATGTTGCTGGAAGAAGCTCTCCCACTGACATAGCGCTTTTTACACAGGGGGTTAAGTTGGCATAACTGCGTCACCAGTGGTTTAAGTATAATCTGACGGGCCCCGGAACCCTCCTAATCTCCAGGCCCCCTTCCTGTATTGTCCATGCATGTGTGGGCCCCAGCCCAGGTAGGCATTTGCAACCACTTCTCAGTACTACATGCATTGGTTATCGCTACATAAAAATATTTATAATTTTATATGGCGTTTATGTCTATAGCAATTATTGTCACAAACTAGCAAACACTGCATAACACAATAAGTATTGTGATTAACAACAGTGGGGCGTAGGACCTGCCAGCAACCAGGGCAGGGTGGAATATGCTTTCCGCCAGATTTTTCTATTTTTAGGGGCCCTGGAACTCTGGCCACTCAAATTTGGGGGCCCTGGAACTGCGTTCCAGTGCGTACCCCCTTACTTTAACCCAGGTGTGTGGATTTTTCACACCCCAAATTACATAGTTATGCCAGTATAGGTGCATAGTGTAGTTCAGACCACAGTTTAAACACCCATTAACTCCCAGATTTAATTGATTAAGGAAAGCAGGATAGCAATTTTCCTCAAAATCTCCCATACCTCAATAAATGAATGCGTTTTGTGGCAAAATAGGATTTCTATCAAAGAAGCAATAAATTATGAACATACCATAATTAGAGCAGCACCAGGAATTTGCATTATTTATAGTCACAGAAACATTTCTAGTAATTTAACTTCCAGGTGGTGGGTGTGTAATGGCAAATATAAACTAAATTATGTAATTACTAAATTCCCAAGAGAAGCTCATGACTCATCCTGACTGAGAGAATCTGGGAGAACTAATAGCTTCAGATGTTTGCTAATTAAAGGAAAATGGCCAAGCAACAAATAATACATTCATAATTACAGTAACATTTCCACTTCTTTGGTAAAATAAAACTCATTAGCAGGTGATAATAGAGATCATCTAATGGATATGACATAACTGCTTCCTCTCACAATTAGTCCTGAGTTGAAGAGAAGCAGTGTTTGGATCTGAATGTGGATTAGGTTTAGGCAATAGTTTAGGGGATGAATCAGCAAGAGGGTGATTCCCCTCCCCCCAAAAAAAATTTTGGATAGCGCTCTCATGAAAATGGATATTCTGATGGTTTTGGCCATATCCAAAGTGTTGGGTGGGGTGGTGAAATTTCTGGTTTTCGATTCAGAAAATGCAGTTCCAATTAGAAGCACCACCTCTGAAGTTTGAAGGGATCCAGATTGGAAGTTCCAGTTTTGGCTTTCCCTTTTCAATTAAGCACACTAAGTTACTGTGAAGAGCATAACATTCAGATTTTGGTGTACCCTTTAATGACACCCTTAAACTCTAAAGGTTTCTTGCATATTATGTTTTACACAATCACTGTAATTAATCATGGCTTACCTCCTGTGCAAGAGGATGAGGCAAAGATTAATTTGTCAAGTGAAATTCCATTTGTGGAGGATTTATAATAAATGAAAAGCAGGTGAGCCCCTCAGGTTTCATTAAATTCAGAAGAAGCTAGAACATTTTTTTAATTAAATATGCAAAGTAGGTTGAAATAACTATTGGCTAGTATTAAATTTACTAATTTGATTCAAAATTAGTAGTTTTATTGATTTTTGAGAATTCACAAGTACCGTTCAATTTAAATATATATATATATTCTCAAAGGGATGATATCTCAACTCTCTCTAATACATAAATCTCTATTGGACCACATAGGAGAATGAAGCACATCCTCCCAAATGACATATGCTCACCTGAAGTTTGCATCAATCTCACCTTTGTCAGTAGTCAATGAAACATTAGCTGATGTAATTATGTTTCTGTGACAAACCATGCCGTTCTTTCTGAAAGCCTTGTCCTGATGGCTGTATTCAGACTTGATCTGCTATTCAGATGCCCTATCATCTTATCATAGAACAGCAAGCAGTCACCAGGTGAGTTGGATAGGAAACTGTTTTTCCATTCCATGAAAATCATTTGAGATTTGAAATATTTTCCCATTATATATAAGGGCAAATCTGATGCCCTAATTTAAGTTCTAACTCTACATGATTCCTGGAACTTTAACCTGGGTCTTCCACATCTCAGGTGACTGCCCTAACCACCCAGCTATTGATTATTCTGTTCTGTCCATTTCCCAACTCAAATTCCATTGTGCACCTGACAAACCTTCCTGACAAAAGTTTAATCAGAATGGATAGATTTATGAAAAAAATAAAAACAACCAAAGAAAGAACACCCTCCCTCCCTCCCCCTCCCCCAATGCCAAGCCTCCTGTTTCAGTGAATCAACATTTTCTATTGAAAATTTTTGACGAGCTTTAGTCTTATCACATTTGGGCTGGGGAGCTACACTTCCCTTAACATCTATCCCACTTTAGGAAAATAAAGTTGTGGTGTGCTGTTTATTAATTTAATTTAATTTATGAGATTTCCAGCCCCTATAAACTAGCTACAAACTGGCAAGGGTGGTCTTAGTGAATCCAGGGCCCTGGGCAAAAGCCAAGGATGGGGCCTCCCTCACACTGCACAGGGGGCCCCATGACACCCTTAAACTCTAAAGCCCAGCCTTGCAGGGGCCTCCTCCCCTTGGGCCATCCCACTGCTGCCCCCAGTTTTCACAGCTGGTCCCCCAGTCACCTTCCCCCAGGTCTATGCTTCCCATCCAGCTCTTCCCTCCTCTCCCCGGCCTCATTGCCAGCTCCCCGGTCTTCCCCTGTGTTTCATCACCAGCACCCCGCTGCCTCACTGCCGGCCCCCTGCCTGCCCACTCGCCTTGCTGCTGGTCCCCTGCCTGCCCCAGTCTTGTTGCTGGCCCCCCCAGCCTCCGCATCTCCCTAACCTGCTTACCCCCTTCTGGCCTCCCACCTCAGCTGGCTGGCAGCCTAGAACTTCTCCTTGGACCAGTTGCTCCCATCCTGACCAACGTGAGTGTGTGCGGCTGCCTCAGCCCAGCCCCAGCTCCCAGTATCCACCCAGCCCCTGCGGGTGGGTCACCCTCATAGCGTGGGGCCCTGGGCAAATGAATACTGGGCAAAGTATCTGAAGGAAGGTAAATGGAAGAGGCAAAAACCAGGGAGAAAAGGAACTGGCAGAAAGCTGACAATTGAAATTATTGACTGAAAAAAATAATTAAAGCTATCTAGGAATAAAGATTGAAAAACTTTTTCACAAACCAGTGTGCAAACACATATTAAAAGCTGCTATTGAGGAGTAAAGAAAAAAAAAGGAAGGTCCCTTTTTGATACATAGCAGTCATATAGCCTATGTTTGTTTGTGTCTATTATAGTTAGGATGCCAAATTCTTTAACAAGCTAAATTTTCATATATTCTTAACTCTCTGAAGCGTTCACTTTTGGGATGACATATTCGATGCTTAACCTTTGCTTAATTGGGTTATTTTTTATTTTGAAAATAAGTGAGCAATTTCCTAGCAGACATTTTAAAGTTTGATAAGGGTGACTGGTCTAGGCAGCATAATAATTTTTTAATGTTGTCATTTTGTCTCATATTATTCTGATGTTGTATAGCTGGGAAAGTGGGAGACAGAGAGAAGCTCTTTAAAGGTTGTTATATTTATTCTTGGCATTAATCATATTTAATTACCCAAAATACTGTAGCCTCCAAATGCTTATTCTCCAGATCACTTCTGCTGGGATATTTTGGTAGTAATACAATGAAGCAAGAATTGTGCAAATGAACTCAAAATCATCCCTTAGAATATGTGTGCAAAATTAGTGATGAGAGATTTTCAACCAGAGAGGTCCATTAATTCACAGTATAAAATAGGAATCATGTCAGCAAATGACTTCCCCCTCCACTCCATTATCCCCATTAACTTTAGGAGGGACGTCCTCATGTTCCGAAAATTATAACTCAAGAGAAATCTGTATCAGGGTGCAGAGGGATAGCTGTGTTAGTCTCTTTTCAGCAAAATGATGGAATCTTATGGCACTTTAGAGACTTAACAAAATTTGTAGTGGGGGAGGTTGGCATAAGCTTTCGTGGGCTGGAACCCACAAAAGTATCTGGCAAAGTGGGTTCCAGCCCAAAAAAGCTTATGCCCCCCACCAATTTTTTGTTAATCTCTAAAGTACCACAGGATTTCTCATTGTTTTGTATCTGGGTGATCAGTGCTGCACCAACTCACTCTTTAATACCAGGAAGAGCTAATAGAGTGCTCATCAATGTTTTTAGTGCAGGTTCTAGGCTACACCTTGCCAAGATCACTGGGAATGACCAAACTGATTTTTTGAAGATCCTGCCTGAATCTCTGAATAGATTTATGTAGGGGTCCAGCTTTGTTTACCAATCTCACAGTATTTGGGACAAATTATAGGATCTTTACCATGCCTATAGCAGTAGGCTTAATCTTGAATACAGACAGTTGATGTTATTTCTGTAGCTGAACAATCTGTTAATAGAGTACGTCAATTAAAACTGGATGATGACAATTTTTTTCCTGATGTAAACTTGTCTTGAGCTGAAGTGCCTCATCAAGCTGAAGTTGTCCCATCATAACTGAGCAATAAATCAATGTAAGCCCCTGTTAACATGGAAGATCAGTCTGGTTCTTTGTTTACAAAAAACATGTAAAAATCAGAGTGTTGCAACAAAAGCAAATGGAGTCAAACGCATATCTGAAGTTAATTATCAAAGAGGAGAAGCCCACTTAACTAGAAAGTCAGCTCAAACAAAATAATCACTTCAAATTACTAATTAGGAAGGATGGGTGGAATCAATGTTCATGCTGTCTGGGAAAATTATTATTTAACTCTATTCATCAGCCAAATGCTACTGGAAGACATGGAACTGTCAGATTCTGGGGGGAGTTTGTCCCCAAATGGGTGAAGGAGGTAGAGAGAGAATTTAAAGTCTCATGAAGTCCTTGTAACATTAATTGCTGGAATCAGTGAATACTGGCTTCTATCATATGAGAAAGCTGCTATCTCTCTCTGTATTTTATCATGAAACTCACAGTACTAGCTGTGGGGAAGAGGGGTAAAAAGTTCCAGGTCCTGGAAGTGGAGATAAGTGTTTATGGGAGAATTTCAAGGTGGGGGGTTGTCCTGGGGCTAGAGGGACCTCAAATGGACACTTTTCTAAACCATCAGTTGCACCAGATCCTCCCAGAGTTGTGGCAATTCTAATTTAAAACCCAAATCTAGACTCACTGGACACAAGGTGGAATGTTAAAAAAACCCAAATGGCAGTTTGTCAGTTTATGTAGAAGGGAAACAATCCCTTCTAACCCCCCAAACCAACAACTAACCCTGCCTCAGAGATCCAGCGATCACAAAACAAGTGGGAAAGGTGGGGCAGAAACAGAGAATCCACAGGGGCTACCCTCTAGGTAGTACATTATATCAGCCTTGAGCACATTCCACCAGAACCTAAAAGGAACCAATCACCTGGCCCCAGAATTAACTCACCACCCAGTGGTAAAGGTGAGTTAGGACAGGTCCTAAACTCAGTCCCCCAGTGCACCATGTGACAGCCCCCACCCTAGTTCCCTCAACACAGGGAAAGAAGATGGAGGTAGCCTCTGTGTGATGAAAGGAAAAATAACATGAGGAATTTTACTTCTGCTGTTACTAGTTAAGATCTCTCCCTGCAGGTCCTAGAAAGTGTCTCTAATTTCCATAGGCCCATCAAAAGAGAGAATTCAATTTTCTCTTAGTTCATTCATTCCTTAGTTAGACTCAGACTTATTGCCTATATGACTCGACCATTTTACAGTAATCCTGTAACAGTTTTGTTTTCCCATGTGTTTCTTTCCATTTCCTAGAAACTGTGGTTGCCTGGTGTACAATAAATACCTATGTTAAATAGTTTTGGATATTGGAGTGGAAGCAATTCACTGTTTTCAGCAACAGAAGGGGAAAAAACATCTGTTAAAGTCTACTTTTCTGAATTTCTTCCTGTCACAGGATGTACCCCTGGGGTAGGATCTGTGTAACTCTTCTGTTCACTTTTGCAATGTAATTCTATATTTTGATGCCAATTATGCCATGCGAGGGCCCCCCCCCCCCCCCCCGGCTAACTGGGCTGAGGTGATTTTCTTCCTCTCTCTCCAAAGCCTGCAGTTTGCATAGACTTTGTGAAGCATTCTTTCTGTTTATGTGCTGGGAGGCAGCTCTGAGTGTCCGCCTCCCCCTGAGCCATGTGAAATACATCAGAACATGCTTCACATCTGTACACATAGATGATTCTGCGGGAAACATAATACCATAGCAATACTGCAGAGTATGTTATGAGCATTCAAAAAAGGAACCTTGCACGGCATATTTTGCACTGAACCACACGATTAAACTGCAAACGTGAACAGAAGAGTTGCACAGATCCTACCCCAGGGACACACGGGGGTGTACCCCATGACACCTCCCCAAACAAAACAATTAAAAAGTGTCACATGAAAACTGCATCTTATTTAGTGCTGCAGAGGTGGATGGAGAGAGAAAGGTATAGAAGAAACGATTCTGTCTCTGTTCTGAATGCAGTATGAATGCAGAGCTTCATTTAAAAAAAGGTAAAGGAGGTGTCAGGGAATGCAGACCGTCAATGGTTGGGCAGGAACACAGAATGAATCTAACATTTTCTGTAAAGTAGTAGGTCTGTGTACTCAGCAGTATAGTTAGACAAATCTCAGTTGCTACAGCCATCTCATTTCTCTTGGGTGCTTATAATTATTTTATTTATATCTATGATACTTGTTAAATCTCTTCTGATTGCATAATTGGAGATAGAAGTGATAATGTGTGTATCACTTTGTCTGGAATTCATAATTAAGCAGCAACAAGAATAACAAAAAAGAAATCTCTTCCTTTGTCTGCCATCTGACGCTTCCCATCTTCTAACCATTCCCATGAACTGCTGTGGGGGAATCTTGAACTGACAGGTATATTTCTCTTATAGACACTCAGATACATTTGTGTGTATATCTATGTATAGATGCATACATTAATTTATTTTTCTTTGTTTTCCTGCTTTTGTGCTGCAGCTACTGCTGCTGTTTCCCTCAGTCCTCTGTCCACCAGAGTTCAAACTTATCTTCCCAGTATTTCCATTATAAGATTATTTTCTGAATGTGCATATCAACGTTTTCACCTGGATCTCTACTCAAAAGAGTTGAATTCAGCCATACTTTAAACAGATTCATTTGTGAGACTCATTAAAAGTGTTCTAACCCCACCTCTCTCTTCTCAAACTCTAAGCTTTTGATAAGGAGAAGGGGCACCTCAAGTTGTTCTGGTTTCAATCTCCAATCTCACTCTCCCCAGCTGTCTTCTCCGGATCTTTCAGAATGCAGGGTAGGAAATGCCTTGTAAAAGTTCTGTTTTCAGACCTAGTCCACACATTCCTTTATTCCTGTTGAAAATCTCTTCAAGAGAATTTTCAGAGATTGGTTCTCACACTTTTCACCATTGTATGCACTCACGCACCTACAAACATGCCCCATAAGAGCTACAACAAAAAGCATTCTGGGTAAGGTCAGCAGGCAGTGACATCTCATTTTCTTATTGACCTTACCTTTCAGCAGAGCTGTGTTGAGCATTTACATATGTAAAAAGCTAAAATTTCCAGCAATTAATAGCCCTATTCTGAACTCTTGCTTGAGATATTTTAATTATAGGCCTGAGCATACTAAATATGAGACGAAGATCAAGTGTGTTTAAATCAGTAGTAGTTAGCACAAAGCACAGCAAGTTAAGAAAAGGGACTGGTTTATTGTAGCACACGAGTAGAGGAAAGCACATAGCAGATCTGCATAGCATTGCTCAGTTTCCCCTAAAGAACAGTAGCGTAGACCCTGAGCTGTAATGCAATATTGAGAAATCCAACAGTTTCTCAAGGACATTTCAAAATTACAACAAAAAAGAAGCAATTTGTTTAGGATTGTTCCTTATTAGTTGCTGAAGCGGTAGCATTTCATATGCTGGGAGGGAAAGTCAGCATTAGCATATCCCTGGGTAAGTTACTAATAAAACAACCCTTTAAAGTAAACAAATTGTTCACAAAGTACTCTAGAAAAAGAAGACAAGATTAACTATTTTCCCCTGAAACCTATCTCTTGCAATACTTTAGCATCCATGAAGTTGGAGATGATAGTGCCAGAAATTGGAAAGAATTTTCATCTTGAGCAAATGAAAGGAATAGCATATTGTTATTCCCATTGATTACAGAGCAGGAAAACCAGAAGTGGCACAAAGCAAGTAGTCACAAAAGTGACTGAATAGTTTAAAAAAAAAGTTGTTCTTTTTTTTTTCTTTCTGGATGATTCAAGGAGTTGCCAAATTCTTCAAGATAGTAGCTAAATTTATCCAACATTAAACATGTAGAAACTCATTAAGCACATCCTTGCAATTTCTGAAGCTACTTACATTTGTGTGACGTGGGTATAAAAAACTACAAAGTAATAACAAAAATGTTTTATACCCACTTTGCACACATGTAAATGACCACAATGGCCAGCAGTTGAGAATTATGGTTGACATCTCAGTTATTTAACTTAATTTCCTTAATGTACTTGAATATGACAAGGTGATCAAATACAAGGATCCAAAATGTAGGCGTCTTCTTCAAGCTCGTGCAAGGGAGACCTTGTAAAATATTCTAAAAAGCAATTTCAGCATAAATTCAGAACATACCACTCACAGGGTATTTTATCAGAAATTGTAATGTTTTAAATTAGTCAGCTTTGGCAAAATCCAGGTTCTTGGTGTCCCTTTAAATAATTCAAGAGAGCCTCCTAACCCTTCTGTATTCTTAAAAAAGTTTTTCTTTGGATTATGGCCTCCTCACTCTAATATTTTCTTCCTTAATTTTCTTTTTTTATATTATTTTTCTCTGACCTGACCCTAACCTCCCCATCCCCCGCTTTTTTTTAAACTTTCCATTCCATTTGCTGGTTGGTCTGTAATTTTATTATTTCCTCTCTCCACTTTGTAGTTATTCTGCAAGCTTATTTCTCCTGATTTCCTTGAATTTGCATAAAGCACTCATAAACTCTTTAAAAAATATCCCTGACATTTTACATGAACTCTAGGTTAAATAAAATCCCTATTGTTCTTATAATAATATTTCAATATATCTCAACACATTACCAATGACTTGTGAAGCAAATATTTATGCTAGGCTGGCTGTCAGGCAACATGTATCAACAACTTGTGATGTCAGTACCTTCTCTCGAGAAGGGAGAGATTTACTAATAAATAGTGAGAACTTGCAAAGTGGACTTTACTACTGGCAACTGCATGTATGTGTTTGGTGGAGAGAGGATAAAGAGGAAGGAGGGAAGAAATTCATCTGAACTAATTAAGAACGAGCATTTCCAGGATCACCATGTCTTTGCTTAAAATTAAAGAACACTTGTATGGACATCCTTACCTAAATATGCAATTTGCATATTCATTATGATAGTTCCTAGGCCTTTACTTTAGATGTTCAACCACCTTCTCAACAACTAAAAGGAACTTCCTCTGCCTGATTTAGAGAGTAGGCAAATAAGGAAATTCTCCCATTAGGACATGAAGAAGTTTTAGAAAAGCTATTGCATATCAGAGGTGAAAGTGGGAAGATCCGTAGAGGAATCTTTTGGCAGACAATTTTCAAACAGGAAAACTGTAATAATCTGAAGTCTTAAAATCATGATTTAAGGACTAAGGATTTACAGCTGGGGAGGTCAAGATTGGATATTAGGAAAAACTTTCTCACTAGGAGGGTGGTGAAGCATTGGAATGGGCTACCTAGGGAGGTGGTAGAATCTCCATCTTTGGAGATTTTTAAGTCCTGGTTAGACAAAACCCTGGCTGGGGTGATTTAGTGGGAGTGGTCCTGCTTTTTAGCAGGGCATTGGACTAGATGACCTCGTGAGGTCCCTTCCAACCCTATTATTCTATGATTCTATGACTTCAATAACTCAGAGATTATGGTCTCTTACAGGAATGGATGACTGAGGTTCTGTGGCCTGCAACGTGCAGGAGATCAGACTAGACGATTGTGATGGTCCTTTCTGGCCTTAAAGTCAATAAGGGGGAAGGAGAGGGGGTGGGGGGGAATAATCGAATAAATATTGACTATGAATTGTTTACTCAGTTCTAATGGTGACTAGTGGTTCTGACAATAGTTTGTTGCCAGAGTTTATGATGGCCTTAAAAATGTTAGCTACTTTGATATGATATACTTTGTGTCAGCTCTCCTGTTCTACCAATCAAATTATGATATGTTATGTCTATGTAAATCTGCCCTTGTATTTTACCATTCTATTCATTTTTTCATTTTTCTCACTTTTGATATTTGAAGATATATGAGGAAGACACAGTAGACTATATAATTTCTTTAATTCAGGTTTATTCACTAGGCTAAATGATTAGGTACATTTTAATGTTTGTTCCTACATTAAGGCTTCTCTTCTAAAATTGCTACTGTTTATAGAATGTGTTGTAGAATGTTTTGTATGCCACTAAATATAGCAATCAGCTATTATAGTCATGTCTTTATTTTTCCCCCCTTCAATTCTGTTCCCTAGCTATCTATTTCAAAAGCATAGTAACCATTTACGCATGGTCAAAGTTAATGATTGTTGCTTGCAATCTTTTGTAGAGCATATGGTAAATGGATGCACAATTTTCTAGAACTGTGTTCCCATTTTTACCATTAGACAAGATCACTTCATTAGCACTTTGATTTCTCTTGTAAGTTCATGATGCAGGGTAGCAGAAATACAATGTTAACATTGCTTTACATTTTATGGTTTTCTGTTAATACTAAAAATATGGCAAGTCCAATCTGCATTCCTTTAATGAGGCAAAACTGGATGGCTTTCTTGGTCTTTGTTAAATGTGTTAAAATACACGTGATAGATATTGTGAATTCAGTGAAAAATGACTTGGATCATTTGGTCACTTTCTGTAGTAGGCCTGTTCATGGATAAATTGGAGACTGCAGTTTCTAGTGACAACTGTAAGATGTACAAAGAAAGCTGAGGGAAGTTTATCACGTTTCTTATTAGCTGGGGAAGTGCTTGCCTTTTGGCTTGTGTGATAGACTTATTGCCTAGAAACCCAAGCAAACCATATTTAGAGAGCTTATCTGCAATAATATACAGCAGAGTCCATTCACTAGATGAGCACTAGCTGTGCTGTCTAATCAAGCGGTTATATGCACTGTTGTTGTAGCTGTGTTGATCCCAGGACGTTAAAAAGAGAAAGTGAGTGTGGTAATATCTTTTGTTGTACAAGCTTCTGTTGGTGAGGGAGGCAGGCTTTCCAGCTGCTTCTGGGCTGGGAAATGTACTCACAGCACCATAGCTAAATACAAGGGGAAATAGATTTTTTTAGCACAAGTAGTTAACAAAATATTTCAAAGGAACATTCAAGGTGAAGTGACCCATTAAAACCACTCCAGTCAGAGGTGGAAGGCAGGAGAAGGCTGGTTGAGGGCATTTAAGTGTCTATTCAGTTCATGATTTTTTTCGTATCTAATAAAGTTAAGAATTTAAGCTCCCAGACTTGTCTTTTGAAGGTGTCGTGCAGGTTTCTTCTGAGGATGAGAACTGAGAGGTCAGATATAGAGTGATTGCTTTGTGAAAAGTTTTCACCCATGGATGATATGATGCATTTTTCTGGGTTACTAACTTTGCTAGATGCTAAAACCAATGGTTTCTCTTGCCAACAGAAGTTTGTCCAGTAAAAGATGCTACTTCACCCACTTTGTCTAATCAAGCAGCTGGCAGTCACAACACTATCAGTCTTGTATCTTTCTGAGTTCTAAATTCAGTTTTGGAAATAATGGAATTGATCATCATTTCTCTAACAGATGAAGTCTGAGGAGATAAAGGAGCCTGTTATCATGCAACATCCATATTAATGAACAAGGAAAAAGATACATATGGCACAGGACCACTGCATCAGCTACATGCCATTTTCTTTAATGGAAAGCAAGGGAACAGTGTACAGGGTTTGTTTGTTTTTGCGTCTGTGTAAATGTTTTTCATTTGTGATTTATTTAGCACAGGAGGTCAATTTGACCCAGAAGTCTTTTTCAGAACATCAGGTGGTATCAAGTTTTTACTGGTATCAAAGCATAGCTAGAACACATGACTACTCTTTAAGCCTATGACACTGACTTATATTTTGAGGCCCCAGACTGGGCCTTAAAAATGTACTAAATACAAATACATGGTCCATTCCTGGGCTAAAACAACTCACTTACATGACTACAGGCACATTTGATAGCATCTTCTTGTGGTTCTAAGGAGAAGGAGGTGGGAAGTTTTCTGCTATTTACTCTAGCCGTATATTTTTGTGTAAGATTTTTTTGCCATATTTATAAATATCTCAGGAAAGTTGATCTTGACTCATTTTGTATCACAAGGTATGGTACTGTGTATTGACCAATTCTTATAAATTGTTTGGTATGCTCCTTGGCTATGTCTACACTGGCAGTTTAAGTTGACTTAAGGAGGCTTAAGTCAATTTAAATTAAGCTGCATCCACACTAGGCTTTCATTAAGTTGACTTAAGAAATTCCTTAAGAATTTCTTAAGTCGACTTAATGAGAACCGCGGGGTAGGTCGACTTAAGCCTGCTTAGGTCGACCTAACCCTTCTTTAGGTCAACCTAAGCCCAGAGTGGACGTTTAAGTCCACTTTGTTAAGTCGACCTAAAGGCAGTTGGTCGACTTAACAAAGTGGACTTAGTCCACATCCATGGATAGCACTTAAGTCGACTTAATAAGGTCTATTTTAAGTTGACTTAATAAGGTCAATTTTAAGTTGACTTAAAGTCGACTTTATTAAGTTGACTTAACAAAGTCGACCTAACTTTTGTAGTGTAGACATAGCCCTTGTGTGCCAGATGCTGAAGCAATCCCTTCCATTTGCTTCTGTGTATGAATTGATTCTGTATATGAACCATGATTCCCTGATCCTCTCTGACTCCTACTCCAAGTGTCCAGTGCTTACAAGTTTTTTCTCTCTGTGACTGCCATTCAGTGTTGTTTTCCTGAACTATGCCTCCAATAGCTCCCAGTAATTTTTATTTTAGGAAGTATTACTCTGTGCACCAGCTATTCACTGTCAATGTTCAAGTCACAAGTTTTATTTCCGGTTTAAAGTGGAAAGAACAGATCTAACATTCATCTGGAGAAAAAGATGCACTGTCTACCTGCTGCAATATCATCCAGCTCCTGACACTAGTGTCTCTCTTTCTTGTCCTTGTGTTTCCTTATTGATACGTTACACGTCATCTTGCAGCATATAATGAACACCATCACACAGAGTTCTTAGTTCTGTAGTAAAGAAAAAAATCAACAACTTTAATATACAGACAGCATTTATTAAATAGAAACTGTAGATTTCCAGATGTCTCTTAATGGGGCCTTCTGGAGAGTGGATAGGTGACAGATATAATACAGCTATACAATCCAACCTTAAACTGGCTTACTAAAATTCCACATGTATCTGCAAATCACTCTTCAACAAAGGTGGAATTCATATGAGTACAAATACCCCTTTACATACAACCAGCAAGTGTACTCCTAAATGACTAGAGGATCATCAGACTAGATGATCACAATCGTTCTTTCTGGTCTTGGACTCTACATATAAATTTTGTTGCTATAATTTAGATGGTCAGTGAGGGAAAAGTCTATCCTTGAGTTTTATAGGGAACTTCTTAAGTCTGGTGTAGACCGGGAGTAATTTAGGTTGACTTAAGGTTGACCTAAATTGCTAGTGTAGACATAGCCAAAATGTCTACTGAAAGATATGACATGACAAAAAGCTGAACGACTCAGTTAATAGGATAACACCTCTTTTAAATATGGGATATTACTTTGATTGCAGCTCGAGTTACAGAAAGCTCTTATTTTACAATGGCTGTTTGGTGGCCTTTATGAAATGTTTGTGGTTTCACTTCGGTTCTCTAGTGGACAGATAAAATAAAAATACAATTGGAACTGATTGAACGTTTACTGCAGATTGTCTCCAGGGTCTGAATGGTCATGGGAACTCCCACTGACTTTAGTGAGACCTGGATTTCACCCTGTCTTTGAACTCCCTCCCAGGTAAGGGTTTAGGCATAATAATAATAGGCAGAACTTTTTTAGTACTCAGCCAGGGACCTTGGGCCACTGGTGGCAGTGGCAGGAGCCAGGGCCGCATGACTATGGAAAAAAAGTTGAAAAAGGTGCCGATACTCAGTACCCCTGAGTACCATCACAAAAAAAGCCCTGATAATAGGACACTATTTTGAATCTTGCCTTGCTGCCAGGCCGTCTCAGTGGTCCATGGAGGCCCAGGCCAGTTCCAGTTTTTGAGGCCCCAGCCATAATAAAAATAAAAATAAAATAAGGATACAAGTTAACAAAAAAATTTGAGACCCCCCTTTGAGCTTGAGGCCCAGGCCAAATGGCCCTCCTGGCTCCCACTCTGATTGGCCCTGTCTGCTGTCTGTATGCTTAAAATTCTGAGAATAAAAACAATTTCAATCTCAAGGAATCAAGATCTGGTACCAAATTAAGTCTGGTGTTGACCATCCATGTTGTAAATCAAACATAATACTGTTGAGAGCAATACAGTTAAACTGTTTTAAAACTAATGTGGTTTGGAGTTAAGATCAGATTATATATTAATAAATTAAGAATAAACAAAATGTTGTAATTAAAAAGAATATAAGAATGGCCATTATAGTCAGATCAGTAGTACATCTAGCACAATATCCTGTTTTCTGACAGCAGCTAGTGCCACATGCTTCAGAGGGAGTGAACAGAACAGAGCACTTTATCATCCAGTCCCAGGTCCTAAAAGTCAGGAGTTTAGAGATACCTAGAACACGATCTCTGACCATCTTGGCTTTATAGCTATTGATGGACCAATCCTCCTTGACTTTATCTAACAGGGTTAAAAAAAGAATTAAATTTTGGCCTTCAGAACATCCCCAGCAATGAGTTCCACAGGTTGACGCTGCATTGTGTGAAGAAATTTTTCCTTTAGTTTGATTTATATTCCTACCAATTAATTTCATTAGATGACTGATGGTTCATTTGTTATGTGAAGGGTGTTATTCACTGTCTCCATAGCATTCATGATTTTATAGATCTCTATTATATCCTCCCTCAGTCATCTCTTTTTTCAATTTCTTTTAATTTCTTCTTGAGCAGAAATTGTTCCATACCCTTAATCACTTTCCCCCCTTTTCTGTACCTTTTTCAATTCTAATATATCTTTTTGAGATGATGTGACCAGAACTACACACAGTATTCAAGGCATGTTAAGGTAGGGAAATGCATAATTAAGTCCTTTTCTCTCTGAACAACTTTATTTCTTTCCTGCAGTGACACTACGGCTACCCCTTTGGAATTTGACTATACAGCTATGTTTGATGCATTTTAGTGGCTGTGGTCATGTGTTTTTAAGGGTAGATTTAATTTTCATTTTATTTTTCCCCTTATGGCACCATTATAAGGCAGAGTTATGTTTGTTTTGGAAAATGAATCCAAATTTGAAATGGATTAGTTAAACTGTATTGAAAACCTGTGTTAACAAAAGTGACTTAAGATAAATTGAATTAAGGCCACTTCAGTTCTGAATGAGGGTGTTTGCTGCAGGGATTTAATAGTTTAACTAATCTACTTCAAATGTACAGGTTTAGATCATTTGGATTACTTTTTTTTCATATCCCCCTTGAAAAGAAGCCCCCAGTCTGACTTCCTGAATAACTCTGAGAATCTTGCCTAGAAATCTCTTTTTATAGCCTGACTTGTCTATGAGGTATAGATATAGAATATCTTGTAGAAAGACACTCAGTCTTGATCTGGAAGAATCCACCACATCTTTAGGTACATCAGTCTAATGGTTAATTACCTTCCCTAAACTGAATTTCTTCAAATTTGCATACCTAATACTTGTTTTTGGAATAAATAAAACTTTTGTAAAGTTTATTTTCCCTTCACTGATATATACTATATACTCTGAATATTAACTTTGACTTGATGTAGTTTTGTCTTTGTGTGTATAAAGGAGCATTAAGGTTGAGAAATCAAGCACTTCTCTGTTAGGAAATACCAGAAATAAGGTTACAGAGGCAACCTTGGTTACACTTCCTCAGAAGTTCTTTCTGGAACAGATATATTTCAGGCAATAGTCTTATGCCATCTTCCCCTGCTTATTTGGTTTCCTCATTGGACTAGACATGCTGATGATCTTTAGTGAGTGAGAAAACAGTTCTGTTTCCATACATGTTGTTTATCTCACATATACATAGAATACTATCGAGCTAATAAACAGGTAAGAGAAGATACTTTCCAATTATTTGGATGGAAAAATCATATACCCACAACTGTAACAAGTAAATAAAGGCCCTTCTTTCATTTTTCCCTCTGTGAGAGAGCGAGCAGTATACAGTTTGTAATTCTGTTTATGTGTAAATACTGTATCTTTGTGATTAAATGGATAATATATGCAATTAATTCCAAAGTCCCTGAATGCACTTCATTAGTATATTACTTTTATTAGTCAGTCACTGCATGAATTTAATAGCTTTTTCAATCTAACTTTATTTTGCTTTTATAGTTATTAATGTCCCAGTACTCGAATTACAGTTTCCTCCCAACTGTGGTAATCATATCAAAGTTTTCATATGGAGAATATGACTTCTTTTGGCTCAGTATTAAGTGTAGCATGCTTCTGGCACTTGACAACAATGATGATAATAATAATGAAAAATACATATTGTCCACAGTGAGGAATTTTCAGCTGTGTAGTTAGAAATGTTGTGATAAGGCAGATATGCCCCAAAGTGTGAATTTTCTGTTACCTACCTCCACCAGCACCAAGACCCAATGGACATCTGTTGAACACACAGGAAGGGGGTGGGGAGAGTTGGATTCAGTCCTGCAAACCACATACTCAGCCACCTCACTGCACTGTCCCATTGAAATAGTAGATCCTCTTTGTCAAAAGACCAGATAGAAATGTTAACAGTTTGACTCCCAGGCCAAAAGCTGTTTGTGTAAAGTATCTTAAAACAAGGCGCAACCTAGTTTTGCAAGCTAATATAGGGCCTGATCTAAGGCTCACGCAAGTCAATCGTACATTTCAGTGGGTGTTAGATTGGGGTTACCATTAGTCTGATTAAAATCCAGGGGAACTACTTCTGTGAGTAAAAACTGTAGGACCAGCCCCATATTTTCCCAATGCTCTGTAATTTATGTGGCAGTTCCACCAGAGCTGAATCCTACATTGATCAGAACTTGATGTATCTTTTTAAACTTTTGGAGTGTCAAATATAACACCACTTTGTTAAGGGAATTTGTTTCATATATAATGGTGTGAATCCTGTCATTTCCTAAATTTCATGGCTTTGAGCCAAACTAATTACAACTCTCCATATTCATCTGTGTATTCATATATCTTGTTATACCCATCACCCTTATTATTGTATCATTTAGTTTCTGGAGATAAATCCTTTCATATTTAAGTCCTATCTTTTCTGGTATATGGCTAAGACAGGTTTTAAAAATTATTTTCCTGTATACTAATAGTATACAAATAAATATGGGGAAAGGGAATATATTTTACCCAATTTTCTCATTAAAATGACCAAATTAGTAGGAACACATTTCCTTACTGAAAAATTTATCATTAGCAATTCTCTTTCTATGATATCAATACCACATTTCAAAATCTCCCTGTAACTTTCACCATGGAAAAGTCCTCATTGCTCATTACTGGAGAGCACAGAAAGAAATATTATTGTTTTCCCATTTACTTTTTCCCCATGATGAGCCTAGCAATGGGATGTTCATGAAGATGTTCTTGCTCCTGGGGTTTTTACTCATATCATTTCATCAGAGTTTTTCATCTGATTGAATTCAGTGGTTCTGATTCTGCACTCAGTGACATGAACATAAAAAGTAATTCCAATGAATTCAATGGTACTAAACTCTGGCAAAACTGGTATAAGTGAGTTCAGAATCATAGGCTTTTAAGTCACAAGGGTCCATCATGATCATCTAGTCCAGTGGTTCCCAACCTGTGGTCTGGGGGACAAAAGTGGCATTGGGGGCTTTCAAAGTGGCCTGCAGTTCTCCTCTTGTGGGCTGCGGAATGGAGCCACTGCCTAAGGATCCAGGCAGTATATGTTTCTGCAGAGCTAAAATACCCCAGGACAAGGAAGACAGGAAATCAGCAAGGAGACTGCTTCTTCATTGAACTCTTTCCACGTGGCTGCGGAGGGGAGCAGGGCTGCTGATGTAGAGTGGTAGCCCTTCAGGGTTGTAAAAATGACATCTGTGGGCCTTGAGCCAAAAAGGTTGGGAACTACTCATCTAATCTGATCTCCTGCACATTTCAGGCCACAGAATCACACCCATCCATTCCTGAAGTAGACCCCTAACCTCTGCCTGAATCACTAAAATGTAAAGATATGGCAGACAGGATTGGGCCCATTTTTCCAGGTGATTGATGTAATTTTCTATCTGTATAAAAACAGTTGCAAGCCATGTGAGCACTGGTGTGTAGCTGGTACAACATAAAACCCCTAGGGCTGGTCTAATTCCATCATAAATCATCTTACATATTTTATTTTAAAACCTGCACTCTTCCCATACCGTCTAAATTATTTTATCTGAGATCTTTTTACAGATAAGTTTCCTTTATATCCTGCCTGTACAAGCAGTTAACACATAATTAATTCTATTTTCTGTAGCCAATTAGATTTGAAAAACCATCCTGTCCGTCTTCACATGTACTGCGCATTAGATATTTAGATTGGTTAAATTAACTCTTGAGACCCTATTCAATTTATAATACTAATTAATGAACTCCCACAGCTATATATTTTTTAATCCTTTCTGTTTGACGTGCTTGCTGCAAGTCATTGGTTCCAAGTTAAGTTAAACCCTTCAACTGCAAGACAAACAAATAACCCCTTTTAAATTTGTACTTCATATGCTACACTGTATTCCCATGATATTTAATCACAGGTATTCATATGAATAATTTGAATTTTAGTAATGGTAGAATAAATCTATTTTACTAATCAGCAAGTAGTTCTTTCATATCTGTTCCACTGGAATGAATATTTCATACCTGAAGTATTGAGAAGCCAGGGGCACTTAAGCATCCTAGAGAATTTATTGTGCAATAATTATTTTTTAAGGGCTTTGAGTTTTTATTTTAAATAAGTCAAACTAGATGTATACATTCCTCAGAAAATACAACAGTGGACTGTTTGGTTATACAGAAGGGGTAGTGATAGAATTTGCTTAAAAGCTGTACTCAGATACTTAATATTTTACTGTCCCTTACATTGACTAATATAGGTGTGCTATAGATGAAAAAAGAAATAGATGTAACCTGCTGAAACAAAATGAGGAATCCCAATATTTGGTCTGATGGAGGCTTGATAGATCCCTGAAGGGGATTCAGGGTTCACTTCTATGTGATTCCCATCTTCTATCACAAACCAGTTTGATATCAATAAGATCACATAAACTTAGCATTATGATGAGTGGTTTATTTGTTAGTGCAGGACTGCGGCTATGACTCCTGAGTTTCATTTCCAATTTAGCCACTAACCTTGTACAGCCCTGAATAGTCTCTTAACCTCTCGGTCTACTCATCTGTAACATTATGAAATACTTTACTATAATGAAAAGATATTGTGCTCAAGGGTCTGTTTAATTCAATGTGACTATTCATAAGCTTGTTCACTAGTGATATTGACTTCAGCGATAGCAGAATGGGTCATGGATGAGTAAGCCTATGAAACTGTTTACTGAAAACAATAATTCATTAGTTTCAAGGTAATGTTACAGAAAACATCTTAATGGCCTTCAAAGAGCTCCTGTGGGCTATGTGGTGTACCTGCTGTGTAAGAGGTGTGACTATGAGGGAGGAAGTGGTTTTTTAAAGGCTTCTTTACTGAAACATGAGAATGCATTAAAAAAAACCACAAGTCTGCAAATCTGCTAAACTTGTATTTTGTTATCTAATAATTGTATGCCCGATTCTTGATTGTCCAGGCCTGCCATCAGTCAAGGTGGGCAATTTTCCAGGGACCCAGCCATTTAAAGGGGCCAGGATGTGAGGATAGATATTTATCCTGTCTTCTCCACAGCTTCCGTCCCCCAAAGTCCTCCAACACTTGTACTCTCCACTCCTCACTGAGAGGAAGTTATTTAATTTGCACCTTGCAGGTTCCTGGGTGGCTGATGAGGTGGTATCTGCTACTCAGCTTCCTGGGTTCATCAGTAATCTCCCTAAGGAGTCCAAGGGACCTGGGATGCTGAGTTACAGATATTGCCTCCTCAGCCACCTGGGAATTTGTGTGGCACATAATAAATAAGTACAAATTTCCAGAAGAAGCCCATTGGGACCTCAACCATCTCTTTCGCAGAGGATGGGGTAGAAGGCACTGGCTGTTCTGCCCTAGGCCCCAGAATTGCTGTCGGTGGGCATGTGGTCCTCACAGTATGTCTCTAGTAGGCCTAATGACTTGGGCTGATCAATAAAAGGAGGAAATGAGCAATTATATACCATTTTCTTTTTGGAAATTCTGATAAATTTGCATGGGAATTTTGGAAAGTTTCAGGCTGGTTCCACTTATGACACAGTGAGTTATTCTGAATCCATCCAGGTACAGAGAGTGATACTACATATAAGCCATCTTGTTACAATAAATTAGAAAATACAAATGTGGAATATTTGGTTAAACAGAAGCGTTGGTGGTAGAATGCAGTTAAAAGGATGTATAAGCTGTACTCAGATGCTTAGCATTTTACTATCCCATGCACTAGGTGTGCTATGGCTGCAAAAAAGAAAGATGTAATGTGCTGAAACAAAATGGGGAGTGACTCTTTGATCTGATGGAGACTTGATAGATCCCTGAAAGAAGACACTGGGTCTCTGGTTCACATCTATATGATTTCCCACCTTTTAGCACAAATCAGTCTTGTATCAATAAACTTAACATTATGAAGAGTTGTTTATTGGTAAGAGTGCGGGGCTGGAGGCTATGACTCTTATTTCTATACATTTAAAGTTTATTATCAATATCACAAAATAAGGCTGACATAGTGGGCCATTACTTAAAACAAGATTTCAGTTAAGTGAGGTAGATGAGGTGAGACAGCAGGAGTCAGTTAAATAATACTGATAATAACATTAAGGCAATTAAGAGAACTTTGAACTTTGGGCAATAAATACTTAATTCAGTTTTGGGTTATATAATTGATGGCGAATATTGAGATATCGTTAGTTAAAAAGGATTGGTGCTAATGGGATTGATAATTCAAACAGTTTTAATAAACATATTTTATGGATACAATATAATATTGAATGGAATTCGTTATCAGCCTCATTGCTTTCAAAATGTTGAGCCAAAATAGCAACTCATATTGCTTACTGATTTGTCTCATATAGTCAGTGTCACAGACTAAGATGAGGGTTAAATTTCATTTTGTGAACACAAGATAAGTGCCTTCATAGATTACTGACCTGGCCATTCATAATGACTTTTTTGCAAGACAAGACTAAACAGAAGCAGGGCTTGTTTGTTTTCAGATATATATCTGCTCAGTGTTTTCCCCTCCAAGTAAAATCTGAGGCTTTGATACTTTTGCTGGCAGGACATAAATTCCTTACCTTCAGATTTCTGCATTAGACCAGGGCCAGATTAACCCACCTGGGGGGCCCCAGGCTGCCTCCCCCCAACCTGGGTGCCCCCCACAGTAGGTCCCCCCACCGCACGGGTCTCATTGCTGTTGGGGGCTCTGGGGCCAGAGGGCGCTCTCACCCCACCCTGCTCTGGCCAGTCTGCCCAGAGGATGTGGGGGGGGGACCTCCTGGCACGTGGTGTGGGGGCCTCAGATGCAGCCCCCCATAGCCATGGGCCCTGGAAGGCCTCAGTAGAGCGGCGGAGTGGAGGCCACACCATGAGCCAGCCGTCCCCATCCCCCAGGCGGAGCGGACAGGGGGTAGACTGCTGCACCCCACTCCCGAGGGTGGGCCAGCCAGCCCAGGGGCAGAGCCTGGCCTCTGGCCCTTGGGCCCCGCCTCCACCCCCAGCACTCTCAGCAATCCTGCCTTGCTGGTGCTGAGTGGGGTTGCATTATTGCAGGGTTTTAGTGGCTGGAGCCCAGGGACCCATTTTTGGCTAGCACCTGGGGCTTAAACCCTTAAAGCCCCTGTGATAATCTGGCCCTGCATTAGATTGGAAGTCTTTGGTACTTCCAGATAGAAGCCTCCTGCCCCCAAAACTTCATAGTTTTTTCCATTAGTACCCTCTAGACTCTTTCAGATGTTCCTGGCACAGTCTGCTACTTGTACAGGCTTAAAGTTGTTCTCTCACTCACTTCAGCCATTGCCAGCTCTCTTTGACGCTCATTGGACCTTTGTAGCTTTCCGTGTTTTTTGACTGTTTCCATTTATTTCAGTTTTTGCCAGCTGCATTTTCGATCACCCCCGTGCACTTGCTAACTTGCTAGTAACCTAAACTGTCCCCCTGGATACTATAGTTGGCAAATACATCTACAATTAAAAATTAAATGCACTTTGTATTTAACACCATTTAATATAGCCTTGAATACATATATCAAGGAAAGAAATATGAACTGTTGTATACCACATCTGTTTCCTTGTTGATTTGTAGTTTCTTGAGTTTCACCGTTAAAAAATAACCATTATGTTCTTGTCATTCCCTTTATGAGGTATTCACTAATTTAATTCTTTAGAAATCCTCAACTTGTAGTCAAGAGACAGATCCCTGTGGATGTCTCCTTTTCGGAGACTTCATTGAAAAGTATGTTGTGGGTATCTCCATCTAGTTTGAGATGCTGTTGGCATTTTCTATTTCAGACAGAAGGGGAATGTTGACATAAGAATAGCTCCTTCAAGTATTTAGTATGTAAACTATTTGTTCCTCGTAAAGACAGTTTCAAAATATGAGCTGTTTCGAAAGACTGAGAAACTTTGGAAAGAAAGAGATGCTGTGGCCTGATAAATTACAGAAACCTTATGAATAGCCAGCCATATCACATAACACATTCAGGTTTTTTATATAACTGTATTATGGTATTCTACATGGTGTCATATGATTCAAGCATCTGCTCAGTTCTGCACATCACTTCTATATATTAGTTTCAGTTAAACATGTTCCGGGCTCAGACAGATTATTACAGGGGCTTTAGGAGCTGCAGCCCCAGACCCTGGGATAAAGAGGGGGCCCTGCCACCCTGCAACAATCCAGTCCTGGCTGCTGCTCACCTTCAGTTTGCCTGCCCCATCCCCAACTGGTTGGTCTGCTCCACAGGCCCCCTGCAGCACTGACCAGGCAACAGACTGCAGACCCCGGACCCACTGCAACACCAGCTGGGCCACAGGCCCCCTTGCAGCACCAGCCTCTCCTAGCCCTGGCTGAGCTAGGCCACCCCACTTCACCCCCAGGCTTGGCAAGGGCACTACAAGGCTGAGTATCCCTGGAGCCCCCCTGGGCCTTGATCTGGTCCTGGTTCTGGGGCTTCTCAATTTGCATGTCTTAACTTCAGAATCAATCCCATACCATACTGTGTATTGTCCTGCAATTGATCTAAAATACCATTGCAAAAAAGTCACACAATGCAGAACTATTGAAGTGTTTGGTTTTCATTGCACCACTACAGCAACATTGTTTTCATGTTGAGGAGGGAGAAGGGGAAATGGAGCACCCATTTTTAAATGGAATTTTCTTTGTGTGGCTGAATATATGCTTATGCTGCAAACCTGAAGAACTGTCTAAAAAGCTTCTGTGTTCAATGGTATCTTTGCAGAGAATAAAGACTGATGCAAAGTCCATTGTTTCCTTAATTGCTCTCTTTACTTCCTGGGAATCCATTAGACTAACTAATTCTGTCACTGGCTTCCTTCTTCTTTGTTTTTATGTTCTTAGTTTAATGGTACACAAAATCCCTCTTAACTTTCCTAATTTCTTCCTTTAATTGTATCTGAAATCTTTCTAATGATTTCAGTGGCTCTGGATTTCTGTTTTTCTGAAGGATTTGTAAACATGTCCAATGTAGACGATAATAGTAGATTTAACTCATTTTTTGTCTGTAGCTGGAAAATATCTCTTACACAATTATCTCATACACAGTTCCCACAGGTGAAGTTTTTGGTAAGCCTTCAAAATAGAATGCTTTTGCACAACAATATATGGTTGGGAAGGATGAATTTCGTTACATTATATATCAATTAGACTGCATAAATTCCATAATCCTACTGTGTTTAGTTTGAGCATGAGTTTTTACATACTGGTAACTTTTCCCTTTAGTGCCAAAGAAGGTACAAGTCTCTCTATAGTAATGAAAACGTTTCAAAGTTCTGAAGTTTTAACCTAAGCTTTCCTGAATTACAATATTCTTCATTTACCATATAAATCTCTAACCTAGTGTTTTACTCGTTCATTGTCCAGAAAGGGAAGTGCTCAACTATCCAAAATCCTAATTTGTAAACTCTAGACACAGATTTAAGGAAAAAACCCCATCTGACAAATGGTAGGGACCAATGTGGGGTTTTGAAAACCTTGGAAGATGAAGGTTATGGTCTATCAAAGCACCTCACCAAGAGAAGAGCACAGAAAAACACAGAATAGACATGGCACGGTCTATCTTTGCTCTTCTGGCTGGATGTTAAATACAACCCTGCTTAAAAGACATATACTCAGTATAATTCCTCTCCTTTTCTTCCAACCAATGTTCTGAGGTTATCTGTTGCTACAGCTCCTGCCCAACCCCTACTTGAGCCTGAGCTTTGGTTTCTGAGGGCTCTTTTCCTGGGGAAAACACTTTTCCTAATACCCGACCCAGACCTTCCCCACTGCAACCTGAGAGCAGTCCCTGTCCCCTCCCCAAATGCACATCAGGCACCTAGCTCTTTGGTATGTCTACACTAGAAAAAGTTGAGTCAACTTAACAAAGTGGACTAAGTCGACTTAAAGTTAAATCAACTTAATCCACTTTGTTAAATTGACTTAACTGGCCTTAAGTCGACTTAAAAAAGTCGACTTAAAGGTTACTCCCCGTCTACACCATCCTTAAGTCGACTTAAGGAGTCAATTTAAGGCTTAAGTCGACCTAATGTGCGGTTGTTATTAAGTCAATTTAAGCTTAAGGAATTTCTTAAGTCAACTTAATGAAAGTCAGGTGTAGACATGGAGTAATTTAAGTCAACATAAGTGTCCTTAAGTCGACCTAAATTGCTAGTGTAGACATACCCTTTGTGCTTTCTAAGTCCTGATTCAGGTTGAACTGGGAAAAGACTAGATGTCCTTGAAATCAATGTAAAACTATTAGGGATTAGAAACACTAATGTGAACCAGGGACAGCTGTATTTACTGTAAACTAGTTGAGACAAAAGAAAAATAAAACATTTATTGAATGGATTCATATCACCTCTGGATTGAATTCATATGGTAATTATGGCAGAAATTCAAATGTTTGCTTTTATTCTGATCTTATTGTCTCTAGTTATACATTTGAAAGAGGAACACTCATGGACTAGTTAACGTATGGTACATTTAACAGTCTGCAAACCTGTTAAAATAATGGGATGCACTGAAAAGCAAAGCTTTGTGCACAGAGATTAGTTTACTTCTGCTGATGCTTTGCAATTAAAAAAAAAATAATTCTTGTTCTCTCAGAGAGACCCATTTTATTGGCATTCCATAATGACTGAATTAATTTCTGAAAATGAAATTGTTCAAATGGATTAGAGGGTCTCCTTTTCTTTTAAAAAATGATCTGAATAATCATTTGTCTTGTTACACCCAGCAGTATACAACCGTATGGACTGCCAACTCTTCATCCACGAATAAACAGGAAGTCATTAGATGAGTGTTAGTGTCTGCAATTAGTTTTAAAAAAGCAGTCTTTTAGTTCAGTGGGACCATATAAAGACTCAAAATCAAAGGATATTATACTGCAAATCAAAAAAAAAAAAGAAAAGAAAAGAAAAATGTTTTTCCAATATGCTGTTACCCAGTCTTATGTTACCTTGGATCAATATTTCAAGGCTCAGCCACAAATATTTTAAGTATCTCTTTACAAGCAACAGCTCTGGCTCTCTCACGCACCTGTGACCCAGCCCCATCTAACACTTGGCCACTGGTGAATATAATCTAATGCTTTTGCCATAATTTTGCTTAAGTGTGACTTTTTTCCTTGTCTATTACTAAATGTTTCACTCATTGAATGTGTGCAGTTAGTGCTACATTGAGGAAATGTTCCATATATAAAGTGGCATTTGTTGTGTTTTTAAAGTGACCCTTTTTTAAAACTTCTGATATACAAAGGTCCCAAAGGTCCTCAACACACTGCCATCACAACTGATGGGAGCTGGGCAAATAGCTGATTTTTCAGCATAAAGGTCAAATAAAAAATCTAATCCCTCCCCTCCAGAAAACCTCATTTTCAGTCTACCTGAAAAGACTTTTTTTCTTTCTTGCTAAAACAAAATAAAGCTTGTTTCAGGATGAACAAAATATTTTTGTTCAAATTCAAACAAAGCATTGTTTTATTAGACTCTGTTTTTTAAACCTTAAAAAAAAAATCTAGCTGAATTTCATGATGAAGGATTGAAACATTTTATTTAAAAATATCAAAACAAAATATTTCTTTTTGTTTTGGATATTTATTCCCTGGCTGAAACTTTGCTGAACTAGACCTGAATTTGTGAATAGTTTCAATCAATCTGGAACTACATTAATTGATGAAGATTAGAAACTTGATTTTTTTGCAATATGAAAGACTCTTTCAAAGACTGTTTGAAATATCAGTAAAAATGAGGGAAGGGAAGAAACAGTTGAACAAGAATTGTCGCTTAGCTGTAATGTAGAAGGCCCACCTGCAAATCCCAGCTCAGTCTAAGTTGAAGTAGGGACTTGAACTCGGGTCTTCTACATCCAAGACAAGTACCCAAAGCACCAAACTATTTTCTGTGGTAGGGTGACAGTCTTCCTCTCTAGTCTTGAATAGAAATGCCATCCTGCATCTGAGAAACCTGCTTAACTAAAATTTAGTCCAAGTATATATCACAGTCAAACTGGAAGGACATATCAAATGGGATCCTGAAAAGGTCAGTTCTGGATCTTGTTCTGTAAAATAATCCACTTAGGAGGGAACAATCAGTTGTATGCATACAAAATGGGAAATGACTCCTTAGAAAAAATAGGGTCGGAAGGGATCAGGGGGTCATTGTAGATCACAAAGTAAATATAAGTCAACAGTGTGTTTAAAAAAAGAAAGCAAACATCATTCTGGGATATATTAGCAGGATTGTAGTAAGCAAGACACGAAAATTAATTCTTCCACTCCGCACTATGTTGATTAGGCCTCAACTGGTGTATTGTATCCAGTTCTGGGCACATAATTCAGCAAAAATGTGTGGGTGATGCTGTCTCGATTGGGGTGTCCATTTATAATATTACTGATATCAAAACTACAACAAATCTTGCAAAATATTCATGGTACAGTAGCATTGGAAAAATTATTTGGAAACAATTCTCTATGTGGCAAAAGGTTGAAAAACATTATCAGTAGATTCCGCCAGTCTCTAAGCACATGGATCAGGATGTCAGGGCTAGCATCAGTCAGAAAAACATGCTTGCTTTTTTAATTTACTTTTTGGCAAATGATTGAAAAACTGTATTTTTTTTTAATGAAATTTTGATTTAGAACTGCTGCCAAAGTCCTCATGCAACTTTTAGTTCAGGGGGCTTATTCTACCCTTTTTCTTGATAGAATTATAGAAATGTAGAGATGGAAGGGAGCTTGAGAAGTCATCTAGTACAGCCCCTGCACAGAGAAAGTACCTAAACGATTCCTGACAATTTTTCTAGCCTGTTCTTAAAACTTTCAGTGACTAGGATTCCACCGTCTCTCTTTGAAGTCTCTTTCAGTGCTTAACTTTTCTTTTATCCTTTTTAAAATACCTAACCTAAATCTCCCTTGCTGCAGATTAAGCCCATTAATTTTAGTCTGACCTTCAGTGGACATGGAGAACAATTGATCACTATTCTATTTGTAACAGGCCTTGCTATAATTGAATGCCATCTGAACACCACTACCACTTGAATCTCCCTCGTCTTATCTCAAGAATAAACATGCCCATTTTTTTTTAACCATTCCTCATAGGTCAGGTTTTCTAAATCTTTTAGTAATTTTTTGTTCTCCTTTGGACTCTCTCCAATTTGTCCATATGTTTCTGACTGTGGTGGCCAAAATGGGATACAGTACTCCAACTGATGCCTCAGCAATGTGGAATAGAATGGGACAATTACTTCACATGTCTTACTTTGAACTCTCCGGTTAATACATCCCAGAATGTCAGCCTATTTTGCAACCGCATTACTTTGCAGTTATGCTGCATGTTGTAGTTGTACATATGATCTTTTTTCTTTGAACTATTTTATACTTGTCTTTATTGAATTTCACTTTGTTGATTTTAGACCAATTCTCCACTCTGTCAAGGTCATTTTGAATTCTAATCTTTTTCTCCAAAGTGCTGCCAACCCTTGCCAGCATGGTGTCATATGAAAACTTTATAAGCATGCCCTCTGCTCTATTAAGTCATTAATTATTATATTGAATAGTTCTGGACTTCAGACAGGCCCCTGAGGGACTGCACTAGGTATGTCTTCCCAGATGACAGCAAATCATTGATAACGGTACATTGATACAGTTTTTCAACCATTGTTCATCCACTTTATAGTAGTTTCATCTAGGTCCCCATTTCTCTTTGTTTGTCTAAGAATGTCATATGGGACTTCATGAAAAGCCTTTCTAAAATCAAGATATATCATGTCTATAACTTTCCCCACATCTACTTGGCTAGTAACCTTGATAAAAAGAGAAATTAGATAGGTCTGGCATGATCTGTTTTAGATAAATCCATGATGGCTATTACTTTAATCCTATTATCCTCTTTTTTATGGGAGATGAAATCTGGCAGAGAAGCCTCGCCCACACAGATAACTAAAATGCAATTCCCATGAGTCACCCTGGCAATATATCTTAAAAATATTTCAATTTGTAGGCATTTAGTTTCTCAAGAAATGACATTGCTTTCTGAAGAAAGCACATGCTTCTGATGAAATATTTTGGTTTGTCAAAAATAGAACTTTCTATCAAAAATAGTTTTGGTGGAACATTTTCAACCTGCCTTACTATGGACCCATAGATTATTTGAAATGCAGTTTTGATCGAAAAAATGACTTGATGGAAATTGTATGTTTATTACATCTCAGTCATTTAATTGTTTCCATGTTAAAAGTGAACAGTTTACAAGTACAAGATTGTCAATCTTGCAAATTAAACCTGGAATTCCAATGTCATGCTTGTTTTTTCTTGCGTATTTCCAATGGCATGAGTTTTACATGCTAACTTATACGAGTAAAACCTGTGAAATCTCTTTGTACAAATGTAACTGATAGAAACTGAATGAACAGTTATGTTAATGAACAAAAAGACACAGAATCTATTTCATTCTGTGTTAGTTTGTGTTGGTTCTGTAGATACAAATTACATACATATGAGTCAATGCACAAAAGGAAGAGGTCTCTTGACTAAATATGCCATTTTTTTAATTCCTTTTTGGAGCAGAAACCATTTTAAAAACTCCTCCGAGATGGGTATCTGCTAGGGAAGAATAATAGGGATAGCCATGGCTAAAAGGATTTTTAAAAAATTTAAAACATGGTGATTGTGCCAGAAAATCCCTTCTTGGTATCCCCAAGTAGTTTTGCCTGGAATCAAAGAGTGTCCTGCAGAAGATAATTGTTCTGATCCCCTCAGATCCCACCCTCAGCCATACAGTATAGTTACTATAGTTTAGAGAGATTGAATTCTGCTGGATTTCTGGCTGAGGGCTGAGGTTTGAAGAAATAAAAAATCCTAATGAGTTGACCATTGTAGATTAACAGATTTGGGATCACTGACTCAAAACTTGCACCTGTGGACACGTGGACTGTGTTACTTGAATGATTTGCCACAGTAGGTCATTCATTCTGTTGAACAGATTTGCCTCCACTAGACATGGATCCATGAATTTATAAACTGCCCAGCAGGCTAAAGAGTCAATCTATTCAATCAGGCCCAGAGAATTCGCTTAAATGTTGGCTTTGTTGGCCCTCATTTCTTTTTGTCAATGACTTACATTGTTTAAATGAAAACCTGATTTTTTTTCCAGTTAGCAAAAAAGAAAAAAAAATGATAAAATATTTAGTTGAGACAATAAAAGCAAACAGATATAGTGCCCCCTCTTTTATAATAAGCTCAAAAAAGGAATATCTCTCACATAATCACATGCAGTAATTAGACTCTCATTGTGTACCTGATAAATCAAAATGGCTCCTTTGATCTGTTGAATAACTCTATGATTAGGTTATGTATAAAAGCCATGTTATGTATGCAGTAGACCTGAATGGAATTACTATGTATGTCTGAAGCATAAATTACATTGCAAAAATTCTTCTGAAAATGTGTAGTTCAAAATATATTACATATAAACAGAAAACACCCCAGAAGATTCAATCTTTTCATCTGTTAATCATATACTTTGATTTCCTTTTTTAAAATCAGAGCCTTTTTGTATTAAAAACTTACTGCTTTCCCCACTGCTGAAATAAGTGAACTTTGTGAACCTCAAAAAGAGCTTAACCTTTGTTTTGGAGTTGTTTTGTATAACAGTGAGGAAACTGACAGGGTTATACTCTCTCTGTCAAATTTCAACTAGGTAGTTTTGTAAGTTTTTTCCCCCCTCCCAAAGACAGTATAGGGAGAATATTAAGGATTGATGGGATTTGAATGCAGTGCGATGTGTAGATCTTGTTGATACTGGACACTTAGTGATAAAGAATGAAAACCAGTGAGACATGGTGTGCCCAATTTGCAGATTAATAAGGTTTAGTGTGCAAGGTTTTTTATAGATATACTAGTTATGTATAAAGCCTAAAATTAACTACAATATATTATACTTACTAAGCCTAGAGAGCCACGTAGTTACTTAGAAGGCTGTATACAGTCATGGCTTTTTTCAGGGGCCCTAACAGGGAGTTAGTGGCTTTTGGTTTGACTGGCAGAACGTTTTGCAGAATTAGGAATTGATGAAGCATGCCCCTTTATTTAAACACTTTTTATACCTTTTATAAACAGCTTTTAGCTAATTACCTTTTTATTT
Organism: Pelusios castaneus; assembly: GCA_007922175.1. Taxonomy (NCBI): domain Eukaryota; kingdom Metazoa; phylum Chordata; order Testudines; family Pelomedusidae; genus Pelusios; species Pelusios castaneus. The sequence goes on along the minus strand of ML685793.1, from coordinate 20,842,395 downwards.
ATTATTATATATGCCCATTACCTAAATTGTTTTATTTTCCCTACCTTTTATTTTTACCATGATAAATGGGGTCATTAAAACAATATCGGTGATAGGTGAGGAAATATAAAAATTTCATTGCCCCTTGACAATGAAGAAATGTATCCCCAGACATTTTAAGAATAACTTCTTGTTTCCATTATCATTATTTTTGTGTAGCTGAAAGCATACGTTTGCATTTTGTTTTGTTATGTGCTGTGGTATGCAAAAACTAAAACATCTACAATGTTACTCAGTAATTCTACTTATTTCTGCCCATCAAAAAAATGTTATGTTACAGAAATCAAAATACCCAAGTCAAGTCAAGTGCAAACTGGGTAAAGTATTATCTGTTCACTCTCTTGAACTGTGGTGTGCTGCTGTGTGACATTAAACTAGTGCTGTACCCCAGAGGTGTTTGTATTACTGTTAGTAAGTTACACCTAGAACCTTGGGAGTGAGATTGCCTTGGGCTATTACACAATAGTGATTTTTATCACTTGCTAGCTTCCCTACTCAAACCATGCCCATCCCTCCTATTCATCACTGTCTGGCTCCACTGGTGGTGTAGAAATAGGTACTATCAGCAGACCTTGTTCTCTAATCAATGTTCTTTCCTCTTCCTGACACACAGAAATTGACCAGATCAGCATTTGTCCACTGCCAAAAGGGGAAGCTACCAGAAAAGTATTTGTAGAATGGTAACCGTTTAAAAAAATCAGCATTTATCGATAGCACATAGTGATATCCTGGAACATGACAGTTTTCTTTACACTTGGAATAGAGCTGATCTATTGTTTTTACTGGGGAATGTTTATTTTTAATGAGCTACACTGTACATGTTAAACAGAATTCTTTCCTAATTGATGCTAGACTTTCTGTCTCTCTAGCAGAACATGAAATGCTGATAGCTGGAGGAAGTGAAATTGAAACACAGACTGGTAGAATGTGCACCTTTGGTGTGTCCCATAGCACTTCATCTTTCATTTGTCTAGATAAAATGTGAGCTCTTTATTGAAGGGAAAGTTTGCAGGTGTCAAATTTTATTGAAGTAAAGGCTGTACTTCTGTTCTCACTAGTGTAAATGAGAGTGCAGTCACAGCCTTGGTTTCTTACTGAGTGTAAAACTCCATCAATATTTTATAAATAATGGGTCAGATTCAGTCAGATTCTCATCTGGTATACTCCATATGGATGCCCTGATTTCAGTGAAACTGAATACCTGGCTCCTTATGTGATAGATTAATTGATTACAATATGTGTAATGTTGTAAATCAGCTTGTACATTTTGCAAAGTTTATAAAAATCTTAGCTATCCTTCTAGATTAAAGGAGAAATGTAAACTATTTATGTAAATCATTGGCATGGGACTTGTCCCTTAACAGACAGTTGTGTGTCACAGAAAACAAATATCTTACTAGGTCAGTGCAACGTGTGCAATGAATTAGAGATGATTGATTGATTGATTGATTGATTGATTGATTGATTGGGATAAAGTTTTTGTTTGGTGAGAACTATGTCTCCTGTGAAAGAAAAGTGACTCCGGTTCTTTATATGGTGGCTATTTAGATATCTGTGTGTTTCTGATTACTCTCTGTCTTATAATACTGATATCACACTCTCTGAAAATGCCCATTAACAGTGATCCATACTACAGTAACTGAAATTAAATCATATCTGCCTGCCCAATAGTACCTTCACTTTGCCTCTAATATTTTTGCACTCTGATCTAAGAACAAGGAACAGTCAAAACACACAATTAAATAGCCTTGTTTTCATATTTCTTGGGTTTGGTGACTGAATGTCAATGTACTGTAAATTCTGACAATTGTTTTTGTATATCAAGAAAAATAACTGAAATAATAGAGTTCTCAGTCTGTAAATGATTTGCAATTTATAATGGAATTGTAAACATACATGACAAGTGTCAACACTGGCAAGTCTCAAAACCTGAGATTGAGTTTCTGGGAACATTTAGTCATTAATCATTACTCCCTTTATTTTATAGTCCTTATCTCCTCTCACTACTCTTTCTATCTTATACTTTTATTAGATTTTCAGCTAGAGCATTGGTTCACCCTGTCTCTGTTCTCTCTTCAGCACCAATCAGAATTAACTGGAATTTTCATGCTGTGGGAAATTCAGACATTTCAATATGTGTTTTTGATCCAAATCATTTCTGAAATTATGAAATTTTTAATTTTTTCACAGAATGAAAATCTCCCTCTCCTATAACTGATTTGGAAAAATTGATTCACTTTGTTTCCACATTTTCAGTTAAAACAAAGCATTCTGACATTTGGTAACAGAAATATTTTGGATTGCTGAAGTGACCCAACACTCCTATTAGTCTGACAGGGAGCCACAAATCTGCGAGCTCCAGCTCTCAGACTCCTCCACAGCTTGCTGAATAGGTTACTATAAAATGGGGCTTTCAGGCTCCCCATCAGATCTGCAGGTGGGATTATGGGAAACTGGGACCCTGGAAGCTCTGGGAGTGCCAGCTTCCAACCTCCTATACTTATGGGAGGCCCAGATTCCTATGACTTCCAGGACAGTCCATATAGTGGACTGCCTTAAATTGCTACATTTCCTTCCATAGAGAGATTTGGTTGGTTGGCTGAGTTAGTTTGATTGTAATAAAAACAAAAGCAAATTTTTATACCTCAAAATCTGCTGAAAAATGAAACAAGAATAGTCATATTGGGTCAGATCCAGGGGTGGATTGCCACATGGGCCCATGCCCAGTGTGGGGTCTCTGGCTGGGAGAGCCCCTGCCCTGCTGGTGCTGGGGGTGTGTGATTGGGCCACCTTGTACCAGAGGCCAGGCTCTGCGCTCCCGCCCCACAACTGGGCTGGCTGGTCCATCCCAGGGGGTGGGGTGGGCCAGTGCATGGTTGTGCTGCTTCAGGGGCAGGGCTGGCTAGTGTGGTCCCGTGGCCTTGAAGGGCCACACTAGAAGCAGTACTGCACACCAGTCAGCCCTGCCATCACCGGCGACAGACCAGCTGAAGTGGGACTGGTTCCATAGCTGGCACAAGTGCAAAGAGCAGCCTCTGGCCCCAAGGTCCCCCCACAGTGCCAACCTGTCCGCAGGCTGCCATGGTGGAGGGCTAGGGCCATAAGCTGGAGAAGGCCCTCTGGTGGGGGTCTGGGGTCCAGGTGGGGGTCTGCACTGGTGGGGGTCTGGGACCTAGGCGGGGTGAGAGGGGTTGCAGCAAGGCCCCTTAATCTGGCCCTGGTCAAATCCAATGCCATGTCTTCCATCACTGGTCAGTGACAGCTGCTTCGGAAGGAATGAACAGAAGAGGGCAATTATCAAGTGAATCATCCCCTCTTGTCCAGTCTCAGTTTCTGGCAGTCAGAGTCCTAGGGACAGCCAGAGCATGGTTTTGCATCCCTGACCATCTTGGCTAAGAGACATTTATAGACCTATCCTCCATGAATTTACATAAATCTCTTTTTGTAACCCAGTTTTATTTTTGACCCTCACAACATTCCTGCCAATGGGTTCTGAAGGTTGCCTGTGTTATATATAAAGAACATTTTTTTTTTATAATGTGCTGCCTATTAATTTCATTAGGTGACCACTAGTTCTTGTGTTATGTGAAGGGGTAAATAACACTGTCACTTTCTCCATGCCATTCATATTCATATAGACCTCTATCATGCCCCTCCTCCATTCTCTCTCTCTTTTCTAAACTGACCAGTCCCAGTCTTTTTAATCTCTCTTCATATGGAAGATGTTCCATACACTTATTCACTGTTGTAGCCTTTCTCTGTACTTTTTCCAATACTCCAATATGTTTTCCAGTTCTCCAATTATCCAATCCTTTTTTTTTCTTTGAGATGGGGAGACCAGAAGTGGTTGTTCCATGGATTTATATACTGGCATTATGATATGTACTGTTTCACTATCTATCCCTTTCCTAACATTCTGCTTGGCTGCTGTTGCATATTGATGAGATATTTTCAGAGAACTACCCACAATGACATCAACAGCTTTCTTTAGTAGAAACAGCTGATTTAGACCCCATCATTTTGTATGTATATTTAGAATTATTTTTTCCAAGGTACGTCACTCTGCATATAGCAACATTGAATTTCAACTGTCATTTTGTTGCTAGGTTACTCAGTTTTATGGAATCCCTTTGTAACTCCTTGCAGTCTGCATTTAACTATCTTGAGTAATTTTGTATCATCTGTAAACTTTGCCAGCTCACTGTTTGCCCCCATTTTAAGCTCACTTATGAATATGTTGAACAGATCAGGTCCCAGTACAGATCTTTGGTGGAATCTGCATTTGTGAAAACTGACCATTTGTTCCTTCTTTTGTTTCCTATCTTTTAACCAAATACTGGTTGGATGTCCCCATGACATTACACTCTCTACACTAGCCATCCAATCTTTTGCAAACACAAGCATTCAAGTGTTTTATAATTCCTCATACATGAAGTCTTACCAATGTGAAGTACTTGTGGGTTTTTTTTGTTATTTTGTTGTTGTTGTTGTTGTTTTCCCTTTTAGTGCATTCCCTTAACATCGTCTCATCTGGAAAACAATATTTGGCCTGATCTTGTAATAAGAAACTACCCAATTTCAGAGTGCTAAAGGAAAATTCTTAATTAATGCACAATCAACAGAGCAGGCAACATCACAGAAGTGTGCAGAAGGGCAAACATACTATCTCTTTGAAAAAGGGGGAAAAAGAGGACCTCAGGGAATTATAGACCTGTTAGTCTCACTTCAATATATAGAAGGATCCTGGAATACAATATTAAACAGTCAATTTGAAAGCACCTAGATGATGATGGAATAATAAATAATAGCCAGCATGGAAGAACAAATCATGCCAAGCAACCTAATTTCCTTCTTTGACATGGTTACTGTCTTAGTGGATGGGGAAAAGCTCTAAGGTCAAGAAAACATGACGTAGGAAGGAAGATTGAAAAAAAAAATTGGGATTGTTTAGTCTGGAGAAAAGAAGACTGACATCGTAACAGTTTTCAAATACATAAAAGATTGTTACAATGAGGAGGGAGAAAAGTTGTTCCCTTTAACCTCTGACGATAAGACAAGAAGCAATGGACTTTAAGAGCAGTTTAGGTTGGACAAAAACTTCCTAACTGTTAGGGTAGATAAGCTTTGGGAGGCTGTGGAGATTTTTAAGAGTGGGTTAGATAAACACCTGTCAGGGATGCTTGAGATAATATTTAAACCTGCCATAAGTGCAGGTGACTGGACTAGAAGATGTTTCAAGGTCCTTTCCCATCCTACCATTCTAATTCTATAGTTTTTAGCTCAGTGGTTAGGGAACTCATGTAGGGGAAGTAGGAAACCTGGTTTTGTTTGAAAAAAAATTTGAGTTTCAAATTTCTAGGAGAATGCTTAAGGCACATGGTTATGGAGAAATTTGAGGTAGTGATTTCTCCATCTCTCCTTTTGAAGCTGATCCACTTTGTAATAAAATATTAGAATAGTCAGTGGGCCAGAGAAAGTGAGTAAAAGTACTCTCAAACTTGGTGAGTGGGGTATTCACTTGGAAGTGAGTGTGACTGAAGTTCAAATCCCTGCTCTAATGACTTATTTATATACACTAGACCAGCTTCAACAGGAGAAACTGAGAATCTCTTATTAGAATATCCCATATAGCCCAGTGATTAGGGCTACTTTCTAAGATGTGGGAGTCCAAGTTCAAATCCCTTCTTCCCGTTAAAAAAGGAAGAAATTGAATCTTGGTATCCTAGGTGAGTAGTCAAATAATTAGGCTAAAAGTTTAGGAGTGCCACCCTAATAGCATGGTTGACACCACCACTGCTTTCTCCCTTGGCCATTTTCTGACTAGCTCCCCTCTACTTTATTTTTTTGGCTGAAATTTTTTAGCAAATTTGTGAAATAGTTTTGGGTTGACTAAAACTGCATTTTGTCCAAAAAATATTGCCAGTTTGAGATATAAGCTCAAAAGCAAGTATACATTTTCTGTCTTGGCAATGTTTTGTGATCCTTTTGATTGACCCTAACTCCTACCCAAAGCGAATCTTGGATGATTTAATAACTGTATGTCAAGATGACTTAAGAGAGGAACAATGAATCAGTGTTCATGACACTTCCCCATATGCTATCTGGGGAAAATGGACAATTCAGTAGCAGATCAAATTTGAGGATTAGTATGAATCTTGGTCAACTGGTCCAACAGGTTTTGGATGATGATTCTTTAGTCATGGGTCCAGCACTTAAAGTCCTCAGCTGTATGTTGAAGGGTTGCCTGCTGCCACATGGGAACAACTTACTGGTGTTCTGGCAAAGGAAGTTCAAGTTGATGTCATTTGCTTACAGGAAACTCACATCATAGAAAATGAAGCATGCTGGTTTAAGATCATTGGTTTCGATCTGTTAATTCATGATCTTCATGTGAAATATTGTTGAATTATGTACATTGGCAGTGATATATCAGATGCTGTCCATATTGAATCTTCACCCTTTCGCAATACGATTGAATTTGGTGGGTTTCAAATTGCAAATGTATATAGGTCACTGGGTGAAACATGGGATCCACAAGTTCTCCCAAGGAATACGCATTTGGCAGTGTATGTTAATGACTTTAATAGCCATCATAATGAATGGGGTTATAGTTGCAGACCCAAACAGTGAACAACTGTTGGAGTGGGCAACAAATAATGATCTTGCATTGATCCATCACCCTAAGCAGCATGGTACCTTCCATTAGGCATGTTGTAATAGGAATTATTGCCAGGATCTATGCTGGTTAATGTCATTTGTCAATCATCCACAGCTATCATGCACTCTACCTAATGATTTTTCACATAGCCAACATTTTCCATCATTGATTCAAATGGGAATGTGTCTTCCTCTGATTATAAGGAACATATTAAAACCTAGATGGAATTTCCAGTGGGCAGATTGGGACTTCTTTACAGAGTACTTAGAATGGAACATTGTAATTATTCCATTAAACATCTTCTCTGTGAAGATGCAAACCATAATTTCTGTTGTGCCATTTTTAAAGCTGCACGTATAACAATTCAGGTACGTTCCATGTTTGCCTCAGCAATTCTGCACAATACTTGTTCAATCTGTGCAATCAGATGATCTGTAGATTGCAGATCATCTTATAGAATCATTGGATGCTGTATGTTGGGCTCGATGGGAGGAAGTGACACAGGCACTTGACTTTAAATTGATATGACCTGCTAAGTTGATCTGTAAATTCATTTAATAAAACAATCCCCTCAAGTGCCATAGCGCTGCATCGATGGTGACACATTTCCTGTCAGCTCAGTGAAGTGAAGACACTGTGCTGAGAGGTGTTAGGAAGTCGACAGGAGTTACAAAAGCTACTCTGTGTAACTTGCATAACTCCTGTTGACTGCTGCTGAATTTCGCTGCCAGTGGAGACCTGACTTTTAACTGTACAGCCTTTGAGCATGCATAACAGCATTCATCACTACCATTTGGGTACCTCATGTATTTGGTATTTTTAATTGTAAAAGCTATTTTTCCACTGGCATTTGTTGGTTCTTGCAATCACCACAGTCTACTTGAGTCACCATTTAGTTGCATAGGGTGGTATCTGCTAGTTTGACACTAATTTTTAGGACCCCTTAAGGCATATCAAATTGGGCACCAAACTTTTGAGATGCCTCATACTACTAGTTACTTTTGAAACTCTTAGCTTTATTTCTTGCATTTTACCACTCTCTTTCAGGGAGACAAAATATGCAGTCTAGCAACTTTATACTAAAAAGTGAACAGTTCTGTGTAGCAATATATATTTGTAATTTTGTAACTATCACATCAGAAAATAAGATTAAATTGCAATTCCATCCATTATTGAGTCATTTAAGGACATAAAAAAACCCAGTCACTGAATCACAAACAAATTTTCTTGCAATAAATGAGCTAAGTGAACACGTGGCATTTCCACTAATCCCTTTAGTCACTTTGAAAAAACACTGTCAATTCTTTCAATAGCAATTCAGTATTGAATTGCTGCCATTTGGCATCTATCATAATATTTACTAAACAAATAAAATTGAGTCCATTGCTGTTATGACCCTTAGGTCCAAAATTAAGGCCAACAATTCATTGGACGTTACTGAGAAAGAACCTTTTTTTGCTTTGGATGTTGCATTAATATCATGGCAATAGCCCACGAATACCCTTCAATGGAATGGTCTTTCTCACATTCTCTAAGTGCAGAACTACCCACATGAGTAAGGGCTGCAAGATGGGGACCTTTGCAGGAAGATGATAAATGGTAGAGTTGAATTTGCTGCATTGATTAATTAATAAGTCTTTAGAGCTATTACATAGGACACATGGACTTACTCTTTGGGGTCAGCAGGAGAAAGGAATGCGCTACAAGAAGAAGAGGGATGGTGCTGGAAGAAGAGGGGTGGGAGAGGCATTTGTCAAATTTACTATCAAGATATAAGTACTGGCACTTTTTTTTTAAAACAAAAAAGCACTATTTATTCCACATACCCCAAAATGACTCTGTTAGAGGAATATAGAGGATGTGGCATTTAATGTATTTGGATTTATAGATTGTATCCACATCTCCTAAACTCAGATCAGAATTAAACATTATTTAGTAAGGAATTAATATTAAGTGTAGGAAATATCCTGATCTGGATTAGCAGTCATGAGTATAACTAAGCACGGAACTCACCAGATCTTTATATGCTTGCATGTTTATACATTTTAGCATGCTAATTGGGAACTGTATGGAATGATTTTCTTCAAAGTTTGTAGTGGATCCACATTCACATGGATTTTACTGAATATGGAGACTTGTAAGTATGGTGCTTTGTTATTACTGAGATGTCAGAATCACTTTGAATATAATGAATGACTTTCTAGGTATTTGTCACTTTAAGCAATAGAATATTATTGTGAACCATATGTATGCAGCTGATTATTATGCTTAATTTTTAATTAATCTTTCCATGATTGTCTATTTCAATAATTAAAATTAAATTAGCTTTGGGGAATTAATTACCATGGGACCGACTATAAGGCAATTATCTATTAATAAAACGAATAATGACTTTTTTGTTTGAAAGTGATGTGTCTTTGTTTATTTCTTTTTGCAAAAATACTATTCACAAGTTATGTATTTCATTCTGTGGTCATCTCTACATTAGATAAAACCAATCTCAGAAGCACTGGAGTTTGGATTTAGTTTGGTTGAACCTCCCCCATTTTGGAAGCTCATATGGTTATCTTGAACCTATAAAATCAGGCCTTTAGGGTGTTGACCACCTCCCAAAGAGGTAAGGAATACCATCAGCTTTCTTGAAGACACATGTTGTAAACCCAGCTCAGACTTGACCATGAGATAACTGTCTTATAAGATGGAGAACTCAGGCTGGACATCTCACAAGATTATGGCATTTCCAGCTTTTCTGTTTCAGATTGGCAATAAGATCAGCATCTTTTACATTGTTGTGAAAGAACAGCTAATTCTCAAAACTTCCCTGTGTTCTAAAATGTACTGGCAGAACTTGTACTCAGTTCAAATATAGTGTAGTAAATAGAAATGTCTGACTAAAAGCACATTCCCCAGTGACATCTCTTTCTGATTTACATAGGTCTACATGAAAAATTGTGCAATTGACAAGATAAACTTCTATTTTCATCCATAAATGTTTTAAAAGTTAACTGAAACATTCAACAAAGATGGCTGAGCTATGAATAATAGTGGTAACACTAAACCTAACTCAATTGTAAGTTCTAATGTATAAATGAACTGAGACTTGACTCACAATAGACTCTGTTTCTCTGTATTATAATTAAACAATCAGCTATGTACAATACAGAAGGAACATATGGAATGAGCTTCCTTATGAGAGAGAGAGAATGGTTAAAACAGTACCTCAGCATCAGTGCAGTAGGGTGGGTCAAGTGTATCAATGCAGGAAAGAGACTTTTTTTTCATATAGGCTCAGTTACAATGACATAGTTCTAGCTGACCTACATAGTACAACAAATGTAATTCAGCAGATTCTGGACTCTGCATTTATCAGGCCTATCTACAAGCAATATATCCAGAGTTGTTCCTTGTTATTTGCATTATTATAATTGCCTTTTTAGTCACTATTTTTAAAAGCAAATTTGATATGAAAGGTCAGCAGATAAGGGTTCCTTTATTACCATAGTTTTTTTTTTCTTGGACTGCTGTTCACTAGAGCCATAAACTCAGATTTATGATAAAGGTCCTATGCTTCCTTTGAAACTTTCATTAGGCAAGGTAATTGTAATTGTTACTTCTGTGTCATGGTCTGATCACCATCTTGTATAATTCAGGGCTGGGACATTCATCCATTTAATGTGTCCAATACATTTCAGCTAAAGTATCCCTTTGAGTTGTGTTTTAGAGATGTTGATCTGAGACTTGCTGTGATGTTGTACATACAATCTGGTTTTCCAGAGGACACACAAGGCTATCATATGGTTTTGACTCAGTACCAATGATTCCAAACGAAAATGAATATCTAAGCAGATGCTGAACTACTCTTTAAAAGGAAGTGATGTGCACTTCCCCTAGCTAGCCTTGCTCTCCAGGCCAGAGTGAAAAAGGAAGGAAGAGATGATCCCACCATCAAGTTCCCCACTCCACTGTGCTGTACATACGAAACTTCTACACACCTCTGCTCCGGCTTTAATTTACCAATTAATTTTTGTTGTTGTTCCAAGTTAGGGTTCTCCTCGCTTCAAGGAATGAGCAAATGTGTGGGTCAGATTCTTTATTATTAAGAACCATTGGCCCTATCACTAATCTGGTGTCTGTAAAAGGTCCTTTTTACTCTGCTATACTTCCCTCTTCTTTCCTTATCAATGTCTGAGGGCCTCTTTACCTTATCTCCCTAGGAACAGAGCAGTTTGACTACAGCCTGAGTAAATGGCATAGCTATTAATCTGAAGGGATGCTTTGCAAAATGGACATTCAGTGTTGTGAACACAACCAAATTGAATATTTGTTTTCCTGGTAACTATGACCTAGCAAATCTATGGCTTTAAGAGTTAGATGCCTAAGAATGGGATTAATACAGCCAATCTTATTTTCCTTAGTGAAGTGTTTAAAGCAGCCACCTGGGTTCAATTGCTTTCTCTGCCCGAAAAGCATGTGACCAGAAGCTGCCCCCTGTGGGGGAAAGAACACTACCTGGGTTGGCAGTAGCGTGAATTTCTGCTGCTGCAGCTGCAGGGTGAGCCAGCAGCCGGTGGCCATGGCTGCGAGCAGGGCAGAGGCACCGGTGCCTCAGCTCCAGTCGCAGCTGTGGGTCCCAGCAGCCACGAGTGAAGTAGATGCACTGGCACCTCTGTCCCACTCATGGTCGCTGACTGCTAGGTGGCCCTGTGGCAAAGTTCGTGCTTCTGTCAGGCACTAAGGTGAGAGAGCCTCAGGGCCAAGTGGATGGGCCCTGACCCACCCGGAGCTATGCCCCTGGACTAGTGTGTGATTTTTTGGCAAGTCACTCAATATCTCTGTACCTGAATTCCTAAACTGGGGTTGGCAACACTTCTTCTCTTCCATACTTTATGTATTTAGATTGCAAGGCTTTTGGGGAAGATACAGCCTCCTCCTATCTGTTGGATAGTAATTATCACAATGAAACCCTAGTTTCAGCAGGGACTTCTAGGTGATATAAAAAATAATGATGGATTAAAATTTAAATCAGAAGTCTGATCCAAAGTCCATGCAAATCAAAGACTCTCATGGACTGCAAGGGGCTTTGGATCAGGCCCCAACTGGGAAACCTACAATCTCCCATTTTCTTGCATCTGCCCAGTTGTTATGTATACTTGCTTACCTTTTTTAAGGCTGGCTGGCTGGCTGGCTATTTTAAGACTGCATGGAGCATTAAGTATGTGTATTGTAACAAATTTATTTGTATGGCAATTTTACTTAGAATGATTCTTGTGGTGTTTGAAAAATTGCCTTGTTTCTTTCTGCCCAAAGCCTATGGTAAGTTTCTGATAGGAAGCTTTGAAAATGGTTAATTCTAAATATTTAACAAGTCTCCCGGGGGTGCGCCTACACTTACAAATTAAGTCGACCTAAGGAGGCTTAAATCGACTCAAACTACTCTGCGTCCACACTGGGCTTTCCTTAAGTAGACTTAAGCAGTTCCTTAAGTCGACCTAAGAAAAAGTTAAGTTGACTTAATAACACTTCCTTTTAGGTCGACCGAACACTTCATTCGGCCTCATTAAGTCAACCTAAGCCAATGTAGACGCAGAGTAGCTCTAAGTCGACGTCTATGGCCTCCAGACCTTACACCCTGACCTCCCTCCCAGAGTTCCTGGCACAGAAGGAGCCTGCCCTGGCCAACCACAGGGCAGGATTCACCCCTGACCATCCAGTTAAGAACATAAGAACATAAGAAAGGCCGTACTGGGTCAGACCAGAGGTCCATCTAGCCCAGTATCTGTCTACCGACAGTGGCCAGTGCCCAGGTGCCCCAGAGGGAGTGAACCTAACAGGCAATGATCAAGTGATCACTCTCCTGCCATCCGTCTCCATCCTCTGATAAACAGAGGCTAGGGACACCATTCTTAACCCCTTTCTGGCTAATAGCCATTTATGGACTTAGCCACCATGAACTTATCCAGTTCCCTTTTAAATATTGTTATAGTCCCAGCCTTCACAACCTCCTCAGGTAAGGAGTTCCACAAGTTGACTGTGCGTTGTGTGAAGAAGAACTTCCTTTTATTTGTTTTGAACCTGCTACCTATCAGTTTCATTTGGTGACCCCTGGTTCTTGTATTATGGGAGTATTTAAACAACTTTTCCTTGTCCACTTTTTCCACATCAGTCATAATTTTATATACTTCTATCATGTCCCCCCTCAGTCTCCTCTTTTCCAAGCTGAAGAGGCCCAGCCTTTTCAATCGTTCCTCATACGAGGCACTCTCCAAACCCCTAATCATTTTAGTTGCCCTTTTCTGAACCTTTTCTAGTGCTAGAATATCTTTTTTGAGATGAGGAGACCACATCTGTACACAGTATTCGAGATGTGGGCGTACCATGGATTTATATAAGGGCAATAATACATTTGCAGTCTTATTTTCTATCCCCTTTTTAATGATCCCTAACATCCTGTTTGCTTTTTTGACCGCCTCCGCACACTGTACGGACATCTTCAGAGAACTATCCACAATGACTCCAAGATCTTTTTCTTGACTCGTTGTAGCCAAATTAGCCCCCATCATATTATAGGTATAGTTGGGGTTATTTTTTCCAATGTGCATTACTTTACACTTATCCACATTAAATTTCATTTGCCATTTGGATGCCCAATCACTTAGTTTTGTGAGATCTTTTTGAAGTTCTTCACAATCTGCTTTGGTCTTGACTATCTTGAGTAGTTTAGTATCGTCTGCAAACTTAGCTACCTCACTATTTACCCCTTTCTCCAGATCATTTATGAATAAATTGAATAGGACTGGTCCTAGGACCGACCCTTGGGGAACACCACTAGCTACCCTTTTCCAATCTGAGAATTTACCATTTACTCCTACCCTTTGTTCCCTGTCTTTTAACCAGTTCTCAATCCATGAAAGGACCTTCCCTTTTATCCCATGACAACTTAACTTACATAACAGCCTTTGGTGAGGGACCTTGTCAAATGCTTTCTGGAAATCTAAGTACACTATGTCCACTGGATCCCCCCGTCCACATGTTTGTTAACCCCTTCAAAGAACTCTAATAGATTAGTAAGACACGATTTCCCCTTACAGAAACCATGTTGGCTATTGCTCAACAGTTTATGTTTTTCTATGTGACTGACAATTTTATTCTTAACTATTGTTTCAACTAATTTGCCCGGTACCGACGTTAGACTTACCGGTCTGTAATTGCTGGGATCCCCTCTAGGGCCCTTTTTAAATATTGGCGTTACATTAGCCGACTTCCAGTCTTTGGGTACCGAAGCCATTTTAAGGGACAGGTTACAAATCTTAGTTAACAGTTCCGTGACTTCACATTTGAGTTCTTTCAGAACTCTTGGGTGAATGCCATCTGGTCCCGGTGACTTGTTAATGTTGAGTTTATCAATTAATTCCAAAACTTCCTCTAGTGACACTTCAGTCTGTGACAGTTCCTCAGATCTGTCACCTACAAAAGCCGGCTCAGGTTTGGGAATCTCACTAACATCTTCAGCCGTAAAAACCGAAGCAAAGAATCCATTTAGTTTCTCTGCAATGACTCTATCATCTTTAAGCGCTCCTTTTGCATTATCATCATCAAGGGGCCCGACTGGTTGTTTGGCAGGCTTCCTGCTTCTGATATACTTAAAAAACAATTTGTTATTACCTTTGGAGTTTTTGGCTAGCCGTTCTACAAACTCCTCTTTGGCTCTTCTTATTACACTCTTGCACTTAAGCTGGCACTGTTTGTGCACCTTTCTGTTTGCCTCACTAGGATTTGACTTCCACTTTTTAAAGGAAGTCTTTTTACCTCTCAGTGCTTCTTTTACATGGTTGGTGAGCCATGGTGGCTCTTTTTTGGTTTTTTTACAGTGTTTCCTAATTTGGGGTATACAGTGAAGTTGGGCCTCTATTATGGTGTCTTTAAAAAGCGCCCATGCAGTTTTCAGAGATTTCACTTTAGTCACTCTACCTTTTAGCTTTTGTTTAACTATCCCCCTCATTTTTGTATAGTTCCCCCTTTTGAAATTAAATGCCACAGTGTTGGGCTGTTGAGGTGTTCTTTCCCCCACAGCGATGGTGAATGCTATTGTATTATGGTCACTAGTTCCAAGCGGTCCTGCTACAGTTACCTCTCGGACCAGCTCCTGCGCTCCACTCAGGATTAAATCTAGAGTTGCCTCTCCCCTTGTGGGTTCCCATACCAGCTGCTCCATGAAGCAGTCATTCAAAGTATCAAGAAATTTTATCTCTGCAATATGTCCTGAAGTGAAATGTTCCCAGTCAATATGGGGATAGTTGAAATCCCCCACCATTATTGGGTTTTTAAATTTGATAACCTGCCTAATTTCCCTTAGCATTTCATCATCGCTCTTACTATCCTGGTCAGGTGGCCGATAGTAGATCCCTAATGTTATATTGTCATGGAAGCATGAGATTTCTATCCATAGCGATTCTATGGAACAAGTGGATTCGCTTATGATTTTTACTTCATTTGAATCTACATTTTCTTTCACGTATAGTGCCACTCCTCCTCCCGTACGACCTGTTCTGTCCTTCCGATATATTTTGTACCCCGGAATGATTGTGTCCCACTGATTGCTCTCTGTCCACCAGGTTTCTGTGATGCCTATTATATCAATATTCTCCTTTACCACTAGGCACTCTAGTTCACCCTTTTTATTATGTAGACTTCTAGCATTTGTGTATAAGCACTTTAAAAACTTGTCCCTGTTTATTTGTCTGCCCTTTTTTAATGTGCCAGATTCTTGGTCATGTGGCTGTTTATCATCGGATCCGGCCCCCTCACCATCCTTTTCTGTCCTCTGTTCCTGACTATAACTATAACTATAACCTGGAGATTCCCTCTCGTCAGACTCTCCCTTAAGAGAAGTCTGTGTCCGATCCAGCTGCTCCTCTGCAGCAGTCGGCTTTCCCCCATCCTCTAGTTTAAAAACTGCTCTACAACCTTTTTAATGTTTAGCGCCAGCAGTCTGGTTCCCTTTTGGTTTAGGTGGAGCCCATCCCTCCTGTATAGGCTCTCCCCATCCCAAAAGTTACCCCAGTTCCTAATGAACGTAAACCCCTCCTCTCTACACCATCGTCTCATCCACGCATTGAGACTCTGAATCTCTGCCTGCCTACCTGGCCCTGCGCGTGGAACTGGGAGCATTTCTGAGAATGCCACCATAGAGGTCCTGGATCTCAATCTCTTTCCTAGTAGCCTAAATTTTGCTTCCAGGACATCTCTCCTACCCTTCCCTAAGTCATTGGTACCTACATGTACCACGACCACCGGCTCCTCCCCAGCACTACACATAAGTCTGTCTAGATGCCTCGAGAGGTCCGCAACCTTCGCACCAGGCAGGCAAGTCACCATACGGTTCTCCCGGTCATCACAAACCCAGCTATCTATGTTTCTAATGATCGAATCTCCCATTACTAACACCTGCCTTTTCCTAGCAACTGGAGTTCCCTCCCCCGGAGAGGCAACCTCCGTGCGAGAGGCAGCCTCAGCATCATCTGGAAGGAGGGTCCCAACTATGGGAAGGTTCCCCTCTGCTCCCGCTGACTGCTCTGCTTCCCTTGGGCATTCTTCCTCCTCAACAGCACAGAGGCTGTCTGAGCAGAGGTGGGACAATTCTACAGTGTCCCTGAAAGCCTCGTCGACAAACCTCTCTGCCTCTCTCAGCTCCTCCAGTTCCGCCACCCTGGCCTCCAAAGCCCGCACGCGGTCTCTGAGGGCCAGGAGCTCCTTGCACTGAATGCAGACATACGACACCCGCCCACAAGGCAGGTACTCATACATTCCACACCTGGCGCAATAAACTGGATAGCCCCCACTCTGCTGCTGGGCTTCTGCCTGCATTGTCTCCTAGTTAATGAAAGGGTGGTTGAAAGAAAGAAAGGGGTTTTAGAGTATGGTTTTGAAGTATAGGTTATATGGGGACAGGGGACCAAGGAGGACCTATGGGGCCCCGCCCTCCCTTGAAACTCCCTTGCAAAACTCCCTGTTAGCAGCCCCTGTTCGCAAGCTCCCTGGTCGCTTATGTGTGGCTTTATAAAGCCCTGGCCTGGGTTAATGCCCCACCCACTGATTAAGGCTGATTAAGCTCAGCCAATCACCAGAGGCTTCAAGCTCTCAAACTTACCTTTGAGGCTCACAGCCTCCAACTGCCAGCTCTAGCACACAGTCCTTCAAACAGACACACAGACAGACACCAACTCAAGCTCAGCACACAGCTCACAGCAGTAACCCCTAAACACACACACCCCCCCCAATACTACAGACAGTCACTTACCCCACAGATTCTGCAGTAGCTCCTCCTTCACCTGGAGAACTCCCTTGCAAAACTCCCTGTTAGCAGCCCCTGTTCGCAAGCCAGTTGCTTGGCAGAAGGGAAGAGCAGAGCCAGCACTGGAGGCAGGCCCCATCCTGGAGCCACTAGGAAATCCTCGAACTGCTGGCCACTTGGGGGGACAAGGCAATCATTTCTCAATTGCGAGGCAGCCATTGCAATCGGGAGGTGTATGCCTCCTTTTCCCAGGCCTTGGCTGCCAAGGGCCACACCCGGGACACCCAGCAGGTCCGGGTCAAGATCAAGGACATCCGCCAGGGTTACCAAAGGACCCGGGAGGAGACACTCCAGACAGGAGCAGCCCCCATCAGCTGCCAGTATTACCAGCAGCTGGGTGCCTGTCTGGGCCAGGGAAGGGGCAGTCTCCCAGCCCATACCATCGACTCTGCCGAGCCCCGTTCCCTCAAGGAGGAGGGCTTGGGGTATCAGACTGTAGTGCTGGAGCAGGGGGAGGCCAACACCCAGCAGGAGCAGGAGGATGCCCACCAGATGGTTGAGCAGGGGCTGCGGAGGGGTGAGCAGAAGCTGCTTCAGCGCATGCTCGACCTCATGGAGTGGCAGACCCAGTCCCTGGAGCACCTGGAGAAGCGCTTGTTCTCTCGAGGCCCCGCCCTGCGCCTCAGAGGCAGCCCTCCTCGCCAGTGGACCAAGAGCCGGGGCTGACATCTGCAAGCTCGGGACCCGCCTTCCGGAGGCCACTAGCACTGGCCACTCCCCCGACCCCCTTCACTCCTCCCAAACCTCCCAACCCCTGCAGCTCCCAACCCCCATTTCCCCTTCTGAATAAACACCTTGAACACTGTTATACAGTGTGCCATGCTTTTTATTGGTGTGGGGACGGGGGAGACGAGTGCATTGTAGGGGGCAGGCATGGGTGGGTGGTGGAGGTAATGGGGCCTGGTAGCAGGCCCACCCCTCAGTGCTCCTTGCTATTGAAGTGAGCCCTCAGCGCATTCCGGATGAGCTGTGCTTGCCTCTGGCCCCACTGAGTCTGGGGCAGGGTGTCATTGGGCTGCTCATACTGCACAGCGAGCCACTCGGCCTCAGCCTCCCAGACGTGGGGGAACCTTTCCCCCTGCAGCTCGCAGAGGTTGTGCAGGCAACAGCATGTGCTGACGACCTCTGGGAGGTTGCTCTGGCCGAGCTA
This sequence comes from Pelusios castaneus, assembly GCA_007922175.1. Lineage (NCBI taxonomy): Eukaryota > Metazoa > Chordata > Testudines > Pelomedusidae > Pelusios > Pelusios castaneus. The sequence continues at coordinate 20,824,197 of ML685793.1, read as the reverse complement.
CAGGCAGATCAGGAGGGCCCTCCAGCGGGCCTTGAGATGGCTGAAGGCACCCTTGATGACGCTGCAGCACCGGTTGAGCCTCCGATTGAAGAGGTCCCTGCTGGCATCCATGCGGCCCGTGTATGGCATCATCAGTCAGGGGAGCAAGGGATAGGTGGCATCCCCGAGGATCATGACTGGCACCTGCACGTCCCCGATGGTGATGGTGTGGTTGGGGAAGAAGGTGCCTGCCTGCATATACCTGTACACGGTGGAGTTGCGCAGGATCCATACGTCATGTGCTTTCCCCAGCCAGCCCACATAGATGTTCTGGAAGATTCCGTGGTGGTCCATGAGGGCCTGCAGGACCACAGAGTAGTACCCCTGGCAGTTGACACATTTTCTGGTGCGGTGTACCGGGGCTCAGATGGGGATGTGGGTGGCATCCACAATGCCCCCACAGTTGAGGAAGGTAAGTCGGGCGAGGCCATTAAGGAGTTCGTGCAGGTTGCCCAGGGTAATGAGGAGGGCTAGCAGGACCCGGTAGATTGCCCTGCAGATCTGCATGAGAGTGGTCCCTATGGTGGCCTTCCCAATGCCAAATTGCTGGTCCATGGAGCGGTCGGAGTCCGAGGTTGCCAGCTTCCACACAGCGACGGCCACCCACTTGTCTATGGGCAGGATGGGTCTGAGTCAGGTGCCCATGCGCTACAGAACTGGGGTGAGCTCGTGGACGAGCTTGAGGAAGGTCCGCTTGCTCTTCCTAAAGCTCTGCAGCCACAGGTCATCATCCCAGGTGGTGAAGACGATCCGCTCCCACCAGTCGCTGCAGGCCTCCCGTGCCTGGAGGCGATGAAGCACAGTGCAGTGCCTGTGGCAGGTTGCTGGGGCAGCAGGGTGGGGAGCAGGCTGTCGTCTTCCTCTGCGCTGGCGTGTCACCAAACAGGCCTGCTCCGCAGCCGAAGAAGCCTTACCACTAGCTGGAAGGTGTCACTCAGCTGGCTGACAAAGCGCAGGAGAAGAGGCAGATCCATGACCTGCTCAGGCTCTGAGTTTCCAGGCACAATGGGACGGGGCTGAGCCCACTTCCTGTTTTGAGGATGTGGCCGGGGCAGGGGAGACCGTCTCTGCTGCCACACTACCACACTCCCCATGATGCACCCCTCCGACCCCTCCCCCACCATCTTGAAACAACTTCAAGTAAGATCTGCCTGGTCTCAGCCAGAGACTGGCTGTACAAACATCTGACAGCTGAACATCTTGAGCGTAAATTACTATGAGGTCAGTTTAGATAGAGAAGAGAAGGAGAAGAGGCTGATCCATAACCTGCTCAGGCTCCGAGTTGCCAGACACAGTGGGAAGGGGCAGTGTAGAAAAACAGATAAAAATTTGTACTGGACCATACCGTGCATATTTTAAAATGAAAGAGCTTGACATTATTTTCCTCCATAACCACCTCTTCACATTTTTTTCATTATTCTTATTTCTCAATTCAATATACTCAAAATCTTCCTTTATTTTCTACAAGAGAGAGACATTTAAAGGAAATAATGAGCCTGGTTTCAGACTGTTATCATCAGCTGTAATTATTGGAACTCTTCACGTATCACTAGGCTTGGACAGTTAAATATATGTTCTTTGTAGTTTCTTATAGTGAAGCTTTTCACTTTATCTCATTCTAACTGCAGATGCCGTGTCGTTCATATGCACACAGCAGTGACTTCTTACCACATTTCATAGCAAAATAGATAATAATTGTCAGTGAGAGCCAACTGTAATTTGAGAGCAGCTGGTAGACTCATTAGGAAGGTTCCATGAAAGCTCCCAGGTAGAGAAGCTAGTGGAGGGGGAAGCTGTGAATAGTAGAGGTGTTGCTTCCCTGCTTTGAAGTTAGACTGGTAGAACTCCAGGGGTTGTTAAACCTGTGCTTATCTGTATATAGTTGGTGATGGATTACTGAACATGAATAAACTGCACTGGTGACAGTTAAAGTTGGAGTCTGCGTGTGCCTGGCAGGGGATGAGGAGCAGACCAGTGGAGGAGTTGGGCATGAGTTGTTTACATGCACTTTAAACTTAAAAGCTTTTTGCCAAGTGCAAAATGCATATGTGCATAGTGCCAGCTTGACAGCAGGAGTGATAGGCACATCTGATTAGCAGGAAAAGTTTCTAAGTGTTCAGTTCTCTGGTATAACAGTGTGAGCCAGAATTCATTGTTAATCAGTCTTCCCTCTTTCTGGTCAGAGAAATCATTACATTTATCGAAGAGGTTAATGAGATAAAATTCGAAACAGATTACTCTGAGGTGTTGGATATTTTTTTGCTCTTACTCAGTGGAGAATGATGAGATTTTAATGCAGGTAAGCAAACCTGACATGTTCCTTGCTCAGGAGCTTCCCGAGAAAATGCTTGTAACTTGTCATGATAGCTGTTGCGATGTCATTAATCTAATACTGTTTGAAATCCAAGTACCTTTTAATTTATGATTTGCATAACAGGGAAGCCTAATATAAAGATGAGAAAAAATTTGAGAGGCACACACTGAAAAGCCACATCTTAATCACCTCCTTAGGAAGAATAATGGATGAGTTAAAAAGGAGAGAACAAAAAACAAACAACATGAGACAGCAGAGAGAACAGTGCAAGAAAAGAAAACGAGGAGCTAGAATGGTGAGGGTAAATTCACTTGTAATTCTCAATGAAAAGTACTGCAGTTTAGGAATCAGGTTTAAAATATTTACTAACATATACTATTAGAGCTGTTTAGAAAATTTCTTTTTCCCTGTGAGAAATTGACAAAATTAAAGTTAGTTTTATGAATTTATTCTGGAAAACAGCCGCATAGTCCAGTTATATTATCTGTTATTCCACACTGTTTGAATCCAAACAACTTGCTTAGTTTACTGAAAAAAATCTGAACTGACCTTGTGACTTACCCTTCTCTGCATTTATACTTCCCCTTTAATACTGTAATCTCCATTTCATGTGTCTGAAGTGGGATTCTGCCCATGAAAGCTCATGAAATAAATAATCTTTTGCTCTTTAAAATGCCACAGAACTCCTTGTTTGTTTTTAATACAGTAAAGTGATATCACATTTAGTTTCATTATTTTTCTGTATTTCCCCTTCCCCCCATCATTCTTTAATATTCAGGACAATTTATTTTTATATATCACATGGAGTCATAGTTCTGTTCTTAACTGTGCGGTTGACTGCTGTGGAAGTGGCATTAAGCTGGATGACTCAGTGTAAAAGTAAGGTCCATGACATCTTTCCTCTGTAGGTCATTGTTTGAAACCTAGGCAACGCTGGTAACAACTGAAAATTGATACCATCTAAAGTTTTGGGGGTTTTTCCTCTAAAAGGCAGTATATCTTGCTTCACCTCCCAGTGAACAACATGCGACTTCCCAAAACCATCCCACATGGCACCCTTATTGATAATCTTGATGAGGAAGCAAGGACTTAATGGGAATGGAGACCAAACTTCAGAGAAAAATAGATGGTGTGTGTTCACTTAAACCTTGGCTGAGGCTCCCCCTGAAAATCTATGATCTGCATCTATCACTCTGTGTATAAGAGGTCCAAGTCTGACTTCACACTGATGTAACTGCTTTGACTTTAATGCAGTTACTCTTGAGATGCCATAAAGGACTTCCAGTGAGACAAGATTAGTAGCAGTATTAGCACAGAGAAGGGGCAGGGCTCTCTTGGCTGGACTGACAAAGGATCCTAGTTTGAGTTGCTGCCACAATGAACACGCACAAACATGCAGCGTGATAAGTGATTACATGTGGCTTTTGACTGGCCTCTGTGTGGCGGTTGTAAGATTGTCAATCTTGTATGTTATCCCAGCACAACATTCCCCTCCAGTAGTATTTAAAGAGGACTGTCCAGTGTCAGCAGTCTATTAGAAGTACCAGATTAGGCAGCCCACTTTTCTGGGGTCCCCCACCATGGTGGCCAGCCTGGAGGTGGGACGGGGTGGCACTCGGCCAAGCTGGCCTGGGGGCTACCCAGCAGACCTGTCGGCTGTAGGGCTGGCACTTGGCACTTGAGGGGGCCCAGCTGGCGCTGGGGGTGGGGTGGGGCTCTGGGGTCAGAGACTGCAGTGTATGGTGCTCCCACTCCAGGCCCGAGCTGGCTTGTCTATCCCAGGGGGCAGGGCCAACTGGTATGGGGTGCGGTCTCTAGAAGCACTCCAGGGCCAGGAGGACTGTGGGGCTGCCACACCAGGGACCCCCAAAGAAACAAGCTACCTCTCCTGACCCTGGAGTTCTGTCAATTGGTCAGCAACAGATGTAATAAATGCATCAACTGGTCCCGCCTCTGGAGAGGAACAGCTGACCTGGGGGCAGGGCAGGAGTGCCACACATCGCAGCTTCTGGCCCCTGAGCCCTCAACTCCCTAGCATTGGCCATGTCCCTCCCACCTCCCCCCAGGCCTGGCCTATGCTGGCCTTACTGGAGCTGGATCTTGCAGAACAATGGAGTTCCTGGGTCCCTCCTTTAACCCAGGGCCCAGGCTGTAGCCCTAAAGTCCCTGCCTTGATCTGGCTCTGCCAATCAACTAGAAAAAAATAAATATTTGGTTTTCATATAATATCTTTAATAGCAGACAAAGAACCTAGAGCATAAATGTCTGACCTACTACAGAAGCAGATTTATTTATTTCTGAACACTCTTAATTTCAAAGATTTCCTTGAGACAGAATCAGCTCTTTGAAAATTAGACCACAGGCCATGGGACTATATTGTGTGCTGCTGCAATATTAAAAAAGAAGGCTCCTGCTGCATTATAGAAATACATAACAAGCATACTGTCTTTGGGCTGGAAACATCAGTACAAATCTGGAGTAACTGCACTTAAGACAATGGACGAAGCAATGTGTACATTGAGAGAATAGGGCCCGTTCTTTCTAAGAGAGTTGTAAGGATTTAGATTTTTACTAGAAAGACCTTGTTACATATTTGTTCTTGTTTCAATACAAGCCGTTACACCAAAGTGGCCCTACAGACTCATTCGCGGAAAAAAGAATCTGAAGTAGGATTTTACAAGGTTCTTTTAGCTTACTTGTGGTTTTCTTATTTGGTTTGCATCTTTTTTTTCCTCAATTCTGTGAATCTTAGCTGAGCAGCAGGAGTAGTTTTAAAGGTCAGCAACAGATGTAATAAAAACCCTTGATTTCCAGTCTGGACTGCTTGGTTTAACACATAGTGAATCAGCTGGAATATCTCAAAAGAAGGCTGTGAAGCTGAGTATGCTTTTCTTTTAGTAATGTTTTTACAAAATGGTCAAAGTTTGTTTTCCTTAGACCAAGGACAAGTGCCAAAAAGCAGTGTAAGTGTTTGCAGGCTGCATGGTAATTTTGGCTTAGAATCACTTTCTAACAGAACAAGTACATTTTGGGATTCTTTAGACATATCTATATAACTAAACCACAGTTGTATATATGCACAGAGGGTCCGGAGGGCAGTCCCATGGGCGTGGGTTCTGGGGGGCGTGGGCGGTCCCATGGGCGGGCGGTCGGGGGGGCGGTCGGTCCCATGGGGGAGAAGCAGAGGTTCTGGGGAGAGGGGTCTCCCGTGGGGGGGGCGGTCCCATGGGGCAGGGAGGGTCCTTACCTGCCGGCTCCGGGCACATCCCCGCTTGGCTCCGCACAAAGGCTCCGCCCCCCCCGAACCCCGCTCCGTCTGCCCGGCCCTGCCGAGGAGGCGGCCGTGCCCAGCTCGGCCCGGCAAGAGGCTCCATCTGGCCCCGCGAAGCGACCCAAGCCGGTGCCGCGCAGCGCCGCCCCTGGCCAGAAGGGGGAACTGCAGTCTGGGGGAGCACTGAGCAGGGAGTGGGGCAGGTGATGGGGTGGGGAGCTGGGGGGTGCTGAGGAGGGAGTGGGGGGCAGGTGATGGGGCGCTGATGAGGGAGTGGGGGGCCGGTGATGGGGGCACTGTGGAGGGAGTGGGGGGCAGGTAATGGGGGTGGGGAGCTGGGGGGGGCGCTGAGGAGGGAGTGGGGCAGGTGATGGGTTGTGGAGCTGGGGGGTGCAGAGGAGGAAGTGTGGGGCAGATGATGAGGTGGGGAGCTCGGGGTGCTGAGGAGGAAGTGGGGGCAGATGATGGAGTGGGGATCTGGGGGGGCTGAGGAGGATGTGGGGGGCAGGTGATGGGGGCACTGAGGAGGGGTGGGGGGCCGGTGATGGCGGCGCTGAGGAGGGAGTGGGGAGCTGGGGGGCACTGAGGAGGATGTGGGGGGCAGGTGATGGGGGGTGATGGATTCTGCCCCGGTGTGAGAGCTGCAGGAGGCGTCACATTCACCAGAGGCCGCCTGGCTGCGTGGACCGGCCGAGCCAACGTGGGCAGCCGGGGTGTAACAGGGAAGGTGCGTGTCCGGGTCCCTCGGTGTCTCCGAGCTCATTGCTCTCGCCTCCCCAGGGGCAGCCTGGAGTCTGCAATGCCGGGAGTGCAGAAAGCCCCCCCCACAAGGGGTCCATTGGGACGGGGAGTTCCCAGGGGCCCGGTGAAAGCATGCTACTCACCGGCTCTCCACGGTGGCTGCACAGAGCAGCTCCCACATGGTCTGACCTGGAGCCAGGACAGAGAATCCCCGACAGCGCTGTCGAGCCAAGAGAAGGCGGCTTGATTGCTCTTATGGCTCCAGCCACCGCCTAGGACCTGCCTTCCTCCCCCCCGCCCCCCCATCCAGCTGGGTCCTCTGTACCAGGGACGGATCCTGCAGCTGGAATGGAGGGGCTGATTCTTTGGCCGCTGCCCATGTGGGGATCCAGTCCATCTATATAACTAAACCACAGTTGTATATATGCACGGCGGGACGTGGACGCAGCTCCTGCGCGTGCATATAACTGACACAGCTGTGCGCGCGCAGCAGCTGAATCCACGTGCATAAGTCTGTGGATTAGATAGCTCGCACGCACGGCTGCCCTCCCTCACACCCAGCGGTGATTACCATTCTTCAATTTGCGATTCTTTAGAGAATCGGGGGTTTACTGGTATGGATAGAACTGAATGTTTGCTATGTTGAAGTCTAAAGTTCAGAAAAATTCCTGGATAAATTCTTTTTGTGATTCTTTTGCTTTGACTTTAATGTCTTATATACTGTATCTAGTTATCTGTTTATACATACTGTATCTTCTTTGTATTCCTGCAAGACAATTCCAAGGGATCCTTATTTTTAAGCTTTTTGTGCTGGCATTGTATTGAAAGAGGCCAGTCAGTCCCCAGTCAGTAGCAGTCCATGGGATTCTTCCATGGTAAGTGCAGAACACTGCACTTGTCCTTGTTGAGTCACTCTGCCCTTATCACTATCTAGTGCTAGGGTGTCTATCACTCCTCCCTGTTTAGTGAGATCTGCAAACTTGCAATCTATCTCATCCTCCTGATCATTAATGAAGATATTGAACAAAAGTGGTCCCAGCACTGACCCCATTGGGAACTCACCTTGTTACAGGCTGCAAACTAGACATTGAGCCATTGATTACTACCCATTGAATCCAATGACCTAGCCAGCTTTCTATCCATCTTACAGCCCATTCATCCAACCAACCCATACTTCTTTAACTTGCTGATAAGAATACGGTGGGAGACTATATCAAAACTTTGCTAGAGTGAATGTATATCATGTCCATGGCTTTCCTCACATTCACCGAGCCAGTCATCCTGTCCTAGAAATCTAGTTATGACCTTATATACAGCTGGTCCTGTGTGAACGTGCCATATTCATTACTTAAAATTGCTTTCCATTCTACATGCAACTTTGTCTACTCTGGGAGTACAAATCGCTGTACCTGACCCTAAAGGAAACAGAGCTATTTTGCAATCTTCTGGCATGATCTGAAGCTCTCCATTTCACTGGGAGCAAGGATCGCAGATACTGGCATTAAACTGGACAGGACGTATATTATTCTATCTCCCTGGAGAAGCAGGTCTATAATCCTATACAGAGCTGCCCTGGGCTCTGACATTGTTGTTGTCTTTTCCCAATTGTCTGCTGCTACCTACATATCAGATGAAATCGAGAACGTATTAGTTCTCATTGTGATGAATGTGCTCTCCTGATGCCAGCAGATGCTTGCAGAAGGTCAAATTCTGCCTTTTTTCTACCTTTAAGTCAGTGAGGAGGATAACTAGGGGCAGAATTTAGCTGAGAGATTTAAAGGAAATAATATCTTGATGTAGATTGGGACCTATTAAAATTAGGAATGGAAGACGTTTCACTCACAGCTAGAGATAGGACCAGGAAACCATCTTGAAAATAAAAACAAAACCAAAAAAATGCACATACATCTTAATATATACTATTTGACAAGTTTCTAGTAATCTTTGGAAACCAGGCAGATTTGTCTACAGTACAACTGAATGGTTTAGTGGATAGGGCACTGGACTGCGAATCAGCACAGCTCAGTTCCACTCCTGCCTTTCCTTCTGACATGCTCTGTGACTTGGGCAACTCACTTCAACTCTCTCTGTACCTTTGTTTCCCCTTCCACGTTTTGTTTATAGATCATGTAACCTCTTTGGACAGAGACTCTCTCTTACTGTATTTGTGCAGTGCATTGCAAGACGGGGACTCTTATGTGCTACAGTAATGCAAATAATGGTGGCATATATTATGGTATTATTTCTGCTTTTAAATAATTATTCTGTTAATTTTTCATTGTAATAGAGGTGAAGTTTCTTTTTCAAAGTATCCCAGCATAAACTGACATTTTTGATTGCATTGGCCTTTTCTGGGTTTCTTTCTGTTTGAAGTGGCATATTTTTGGAATAAAGCCGGTATTTGCTTTTGAGAGAGACAAAGAAGAAAGATTATCCATGAAGTTTCATTGGTTTGAAAGATACAACATCTGCTACACTCTGAAGTCACTGTTTCAGTACTAATATAACTGTCGGGAGATCTCTTCTTATTCAAAATCAGTGCTGTTCTTATCAGTACATGTCAGAAAGATTTGTAGTGTTTGGGTCACCAAAGGAAAATTGATCAATCAAATGCACGTTAGAGGGGAAAAAAGTCAGAGAAAACAAAGAATTTGTTGATCTTAGAAACCTAATACATTGGACCTCTGGGAAAGACTACTTAGGGAATCAAAACAAATGTTCATTTTCTTTCAAGATATGTTTAGTAGCCATGAGGCCTCTGGTCCTATAGGCTGCGCCCTACAGACTCATCAAAGACTTGCCCACATGGACCAGCTTGTAGAACTAGGGACTAGGGTTACATATGAGAGCAATTCCATGCTATAATGAGAAGATTTAGGGCATGATCCTTCAGTGTCTTTGGCAAGTCCTTACTTTACTCATAAGAGCAGTCCCATTAACTTTATTGAAAATGCTTTACTTCTGATGAAATTAGAAACAAATTTGGGCTTGTAACAGAAATCTAGTTAGGACTGGAGACAATATAGTCCTCTATAATTATGGCTATTTTACTGTTTCAGAACTTCATTTTTTTTAAACTTTCAGATAAAGATTTATGAAAAATTATGTAAGAATTCCTTTATACTTCATGAATTATTTATGAATTTCTTTATACCTTAGCTCCTTTGTTATACATTTCCTATCTGGCTATCCTAGGCTATCTGATTATAAATCAGAGCTTTTCCATAATCACTATAACTATGGCATTTATTTAGTTTAGAGGAACCCAGGTGGGTGTAGTCAGATGTACAGAAAGTGTGTGTGTGTATTTAGGATTGAGCTATGCTAAATAATGATTATACTACATAAATTCAACCTTGTACTGATACTACCATATGTCAAAGAGGATATCTATTTATACTGCCAGAAAATAGGTAGTAGCTAAGGAATGTATGCTTTAGTTATCCAAAAATGATTTCATTTGCACTCTCCATGTTTTGGTTTCCAGGATACTGATGATATTAATTTGCAATGGAGCAGACATAAGGACATTAATGTAAACCATTTACAAAGCTAAATTGGTTTACTTCAGTCCCTTGGAAGCTCATATTACCTTGATTAAATAGTTACTGTTGATTAATTTTTTCCACAATGGCCTATATTGTCACCACTTCCTTCATATAGCTGGTCCTGAATTTCACTGAGCTTCTGTTTCCATGATCTTTTCCTTGCTAGAATGAAAAAATCCTGCATACAGGCTGCTCCAAAGTCTGAATCTTTGGCTATGTCTACACTGGCAAGTTAGTTCGAATTAAGGAGGTTTAATTCGAACTAACTAAAGTCATGACTACACTAGGCTTTAGTTAGTTCAAATTAAGGACTTCCTTAATTCAAACTAATAAGTTTGAATAGGGTATTCGAACTAAGGGGTTAATTCAAACTAACTAGTTCGAATTAACCAATGTGGCCATGTTAATTCGAACTAATTTCTTAGATCAAATTAACCGGCCATTGAAATGAATGGGGATCGCTAATTCGAACTAAGCAAGTGCTTGCTTAGTTCAAACTAACATTCCAGTGTGGCGATGCTAGTTCGAATTAAGCTAATTCAAACTAACTAAAATTAGTTCAA
>ML685793.1:20693187-20813321 GCA_007922175.1 Pelusios castaneus | reverse complement strand
GTGCCAGTTAGAGTAAATCTGAAATATGAACATTTACAGTTCTTGCAAAGCTTTTGCCATTCTGCAAAAGTGCTTGGGGAGGAAAAGAATCTCGGCAATGAGGCAATGAGGAGAGAGCCTCATAGAGGCAATACCTGTCAAAGAGGAAAGTGCTACTAAAGTCAATATAAACCAGTGTTTCTCAAACTTTTGCAGGCTGCAACCTGCTTGGTGGCATGTGTGACTCTACAGGACACACCAAGGCCAAGTGCAGCCCTGCCCCAGCTCTCCATGACACACTTACCGCTGTGTGGCGACACAGTGGTTGAGAACCACTGGTGTAAACTGCACCGCTCTCAAACCCCATAGATGTCCATTTCAAACTGAAGCTACAAAATCTCATTATTATTTATCATTGAAAGATCCACTCTCATCAATATAGTGTCTCATTAGCTTTGACCTAAAGGAAGTACTTCAGTTGAGCAATAGTAAAAGGCTCTCATCCCCTCTCCCCCATGACCCAATAGAGACTTGAGTTTCAGGCTCAAGTCGTGCTGTGGGTAAACTAAACCTAATCACCTAAACATTTTAAATGTGAACATTTGCTGCAAATCTAAGCAAAAACAGTTGAGCACTTTGGTAGTGATGGGGGTAATACTCCTGAAACATTGAGGAAAAACTGTCTATTCAAATAGGGTCGGAAATTTCTTAACTCCAGGTTTTGGAATAATGATCCTTTATTATTGATTGAAATTAATGTTTATATTTTAAATTGATAACTAGCACTAAAAAAAGAAAATCAAACTGCTTTGCAACTGTATCTTATTTATGTTTCATCGCTGCTGGAGAAACAGCCCTCAGATTTGTATGGTATGCTATGTACATGTCAGCTAGGTCAGTAGGTGCAGAAAAAGAGGATACCCATGTAGAAATTGAAGAGCAGAGCTGTTATCTGAGAAGTCAAGTTATCTTGTCAATGACATGTTCAATGGACTCTAGGGCAAAGATGTCCATGAACTAGAGATCATGGCAGTTAAGACAGATGTTCCACAAAGTTATGGAGAGGACAGAGTCATAATTGCATACAAGGTAGCAGAAATTTCTAAGTGAACAAGGAAAGGATAGAGATCTTTAGATTCTTCTGTTAAAATGTCATTAGCATCCTGGTTTCGGAGGAGCAAGAAAGAGCAATGACAGACTGAAGGAGATCTGAGAGAGAGGGGTGGGGAGTGGAAGAAGGATTTTAAGGTCATGGAAATCGATTGCATGCTGAAAAAGTTTAGAGACAAAAGGGAGAAGAAGAATTGCCTGAGACAAGGAGAGGACCAAGAGAAGGGGCCTTTTGAGGATAGAATTATGATTTTGTTCCTCTCCGCAATTGTAAACAAATAATTCTATGTTGTGTAATACATATATTGAACGGCCAAAAGAAGATGTAAATTACATCATAGATTAATTTAGACTCTTGTATTCATCTCTAAATTTGGACCAGTATGTACAATATGGCTTTTTCCTCTTGACTTTGTCTTTATTTGCTGCTATAGAAGTCTAAGTAAGTGGTGGCAGGTAATATATGATTACTGCATGAGGATATCTGACACTGTCACTTGCCACCTCTGGAACATAAGATGGTTATTAAAGAATTTAAAAGAGAAAACTCCTCAATTATAAAGTCTGTGAACAAATGGAATAACAAGAACATGAGACTAATTAGTATATTAACAATGCAATAAATACGATCCTTCATTCTACTTTTCAGTTGTATTGCATTCATTTGGGTTTTTTGGGCTATAAGTTGGTAAGTAATTCTAAGAATAAGAAAAGTATATTTCTTAATATATGGATCTCTGTGCCTAATTTTGTTAATGAAAAACTGATGCTGTAGATGCTCACTAATAGGGTGTTCTCCTATTTAAGTGGCCACTTCAGAGTGTCCCATTCAAAACTGGTGGGCTGTCTCACCAGCCCAGGAAAGAAATGGTGCAATGTCTTAGGTTGTTCCAGGCCCAGGCCTCAGGGCACAATTTATTATTCAAAAGCTCATGAAGTAACACAAAACAAAACTATATTCCCCTGACCAAAGAGGGCTGCAGTCCCAAGAGCCCTTTCCTGGGCCTTCCATGCCTTGACAACCTTAAATCCTTTCCTGGCTGTTACACTAAGGTTTCTAGTACATTTTTTTTAAAGGTCTTCAGGTAGGGCCTGATCCTACACTCATTGAATTGATGTCAAAGCTCTCATTAGTTAAATGGTGCCAGATCAGGCCATTTAAGATCATTATACCAAGAAGCCAATCTTTTTTCTGCATTCCTTGGATCTTCACTTGAAACCAAGTTTCATCATGTGTTGTAGTCTCATGTTACTTGTATTAAATTATGGTCATTTACTCCAAGTTTAACATGCCGTATAACTTTAAGCATCAAGAGGTCTACTCACTGGTCTAGAGTTATATAGGTGCTTAAGTACTTTGCTGAATAAAGGCCACAGTAAGTACAATGCTCCTTCTTGCCTTTTCTTTCTGTGTATTTTATAAATATGCAATTGGTTCCATAAAACTGCAAAAAAAAAAAAAAAAAAGTAAACTGTCTGAAGAGAGCGGTACCTGTTACAGTGATACAACTTTGTAGTAACTTTCAGCAAAAAGTGATTACTCTATAGTTCAGACAGTTTTGACAAATAATGATCAGGGAAGGTTACTGTGACCCAGTGGGTTACAGTTCCTTGAGGGGAAACTACCTTTCATTGTAGAACCACTGGCCTAAATTCTCTTCACCATTCTACCCCCTTTAGGGTGCTGTAAAACTTCCTTCAATGGGTAGGAGGGATTCCTAGGTAAAACTGGTGTAGGCTTCCCTCCTAATTTGCTTTCCTTCCCTCCAGTCTTGTCAAATAGAGCTAGGGATCTGAGCCATCAGAGTATATTTGGGCAGGGGTATTGTTACATAGAAAAGATTTGGGGCACAGGTCCCAGCCCAAACCTGCACCCCTCAGGCATGGCCTGTGCACACTTAGTCACTCCAAGTGCATGGGCTGAAGGCAGCCCTCCACCCTCGAAACCACTTTAAATTCACATCACATATGGTAAACTGTTTCATGCATTCCATGAATCTAAACAGTCAAAAAATAAACACTGGTTTACAAACTTAATTAGATTCTGAGTGGCAATGGGGGATGGGATGGGAGTGGCAAGGGAGCTCGGTATGGCAGGGGATGGCAAAGGTGACTGGTGGGATGGCGGGAGCATAGCAGGGCTGGGGAGGGCAGGGGAGCAGTGTGGTGAGACCCCACTACTTCCGTTGGACTAAGAGACCAAGCACAGAAACGTGTGCCCCACGGAACGATTTTTGAGAAAGCTGTGAAAGATTCAGAAGATGGGCTTAACATGGAAGTTAGAATGTAACCTGAACTATGGCTTTTTCTTCAATGAAATCTAACAAACTGTCTGAATGCAGGAGGAGAGTTTGTGTTTAGAAACAACTGCAAAATACAATTAAAAAAAAAAGAGGCTACATTTATGGCTCACAAAAAATATGTGAAAAGTAAGCAACTTAAGCCAGGCTTTTGTACTAACGGTAGTGTGTTTGTTTTGTTCTGGTGCCACATCAAAGATTAGTAAATCTTCTTATTTCTCCAAACTTTGTTTCAACTATGCCCTATTGTCATAACAAATGCGTGAATAAACTTCTTTTGTACACAGATGTTTTCCCCATCACTCAGTTGAAAAACAACTCTTACTCCTTCAATTAACTGGCCTTTATTCTCAGCTACAGCAAAGTAAAATATATTAAAGATCTAGAAAGCATGACCTCTGAGGGAAGATTGGAAAAAAACTGGGGTTTTGTAGTCTGAAGAAGAGAAGAGTGAGGCAGGATATCACAGATTTCAAGTACATAAAAGGCTCTTGCAAGGAGAAGGGAGAAAAATTGTTCTTATTAACCTCTGAGAATAAGATAAGAAGCTAAGGGCTTTAATTGCAGCAAGGACAGTTTAGGTGAAATGTTAGGAAAACTTCCTAATGGTCTGGGTGGCAAAGAACTGGAATAAATTGCATAGGAAGGTTGTGGATGGGGTCACTGGAGATTTTTAAGAGCAGGTTAAACAAACACCTGTCAGGGATGGTCTAGATTATACACAGTGCTGCCTCAAATGGCAGGGAGTAGATTAAAAGCTATCTCAAGGTCCCTTCCAGTCCTATGTTTCTATGACTGTATAGTCTATGTTTTTGATCTGCTTGAATTCTTCTGGTGTTTTTTGTAAAATGAATCTCTACCATTTGACAAAAGCATGGTCTGCTTAAAGCATTGGAAACAATTATGAAGTGAAACTTGTTTCCTATGTGAAATAATGAGAATTTTTTCTACGTGGGTTCAGATTACAGCTGTGTTAAGGCTGGCAGCTACAAATTTGCATGGAACTTTTTTCTCTTTTGGATCTAAGGCATTTTCACCTCAGATTCAGTGGAAGTCGTGAAATCAGAAAAACTCATCTGAAACATCTACATTACACATGGTTTCCATCTAAACCCACAAAATTGGGAGCCTCCTTCTTCTTTCAGGGTAATTCCCCCCCCCCAGGTTTAAGTTTCTGATTCTTCTTTCACTGATTTTTGTTTTTCCTTTTGCTGGTGACCCTCGACAGTGTAATCAAATTGAGCCCCATTATTCCATTGCTAGACAATATTCTCAGACTTCTCCAGTGCTCATTTACAATAACGGAGTGAAAATGTCTCCCTGTTTGACACCGAGCCAATATAAGGATTATACAAAAGCTCTGTTTCCAGCCCCAGCACAGAGAACCTGTCTAGCATAAGTGCCAGGTAGATGGAGGGGACATGGCTATTCTTTACTTATCTGGCTCCATATGGAATAGTGGAAAGCAGAGCATTTCCTAGAGTAGCCCTGAAACTGCTCCAAATTACAGCTAGTCCTGACCTTTTGCTTCTTGTGTTGCATTGAAAACTAAAAATTACAAGCTGTCACTTTAAAACATAAGTTGTTTACTGCTTGCAGGGTAGGGACTCTGTAACAAAGCATGCAATCCAGAGTCAATCTGCAGAAAACCAGCCTAGAATAACGTGGGGAGTGAGTTGTGCCTCTCGGTTTTAGTGAGTTGCCTGCTTTGTCTCACTCTGCGTTGGGGTTTGTGCGTGTTATCATTCTGAACGCTAAGACATAAAGTAATATCATGTTGCAATCTTCAGCAGGATTTTATGTTTTTATCTAATTTCTCTGTGTGTATGCTATGAACAGAATCCTTCCTTCACGCCATCCCTGCCCCCAAGTGCATGAATAGATAGACAACAATGTGACCAACCACAGTATTCACACATCACTATGACTATTTCAGCCTATGCGCAAACTTGTTTGATTGTGAGATCAGAGAATTTGCTTGAACAGAGTCAGAACGGTGATGGCAAACCATCACAGCAAGAATGTGAGACAGGTTTTGAGAAAACCATATACAAATTCAATGTCCGGTGGTACATATTTCTAAAGAAAAAAAACTGTATCAGGCTTTCATCTCCCTAAAGGGGGAGAGTTAAGGCAGTCTGACTACTTTAATCATGATTTTCTATGCTGTTTTTATGGGTGAGTACCAGTTTCTTTATCCACACATCTTCACCTACCATGACTTCTCATTCCCCTCTTAGTACAACTCCTGCTGGTTTCACCTCTTCTATCTTATTCCTGCATTGTTTTAATTTAAACAGAGAGAGGAAAAAAATAATTTGATTCTGAGCACTTCCAGGTGCGGAATTTCAGCTGCCAAGGGAATGCCACGTGTGCTTTCAATGTTTGTACAGACCTAGGGCTCAGTCTGTATCATGGAGTCTGAGATACTAAAAGATTATATAGGAAAAACTTTGAAATGAACACAAGTGTTTGAAACTTGTCAGATAAAATAGGACCGCCTGTTTTCTCAGAAAATTTCCCTATTTGTAAAAGCAAAACTGAACTTCTTTTTGAGGTTTTGAAATATTTAGCTAAATACTTTTACCTCCTTACCTCCTTCACTTTCCCCTCTTTCATCCTGTCACACAGCCTTTCCACTTACAGCTGGGCCTGGAAGCACACCAAAAATGTCCCTAGATTTGTTTTTTCTTGGGAGATTGCTAGTATGGTTTAGCATACTCAAGAAGTTTGAATAAGCATCTGTACTTCTGAATGTTTATCTGAACCAAACCCTAATTCTGAGCCTTTTAAATATTCTGATTGCTAGAAAAAAAAACCCCTAAGAAAAAACCTAGTAAGACTCTGAAATGACCTTAATAAAATTCACATGACTGAGCATGGTGAATGTTAGACTCTTTTGTTTGTAAATAACAAGCCTGTGTTCCCTGTTTCAATGCAATTCCTAATTCCTCTGGTCCTGTATGGAAAATATTTATGAAGGTTGGATGTAGATTTCTGAGCAATATTGTTCTGATAAGTGTATGAATCTACAAGCTATATAACATCATTTGTTATAAAGCTTTTTCATTCTTAGAGTCCCTTTTCGGGTGTCTTTTTCTATGGAGCAGACAATATCTCATCTGTCTTCTTAATGAACTAGCACTGATTCAGGATGTGTTAATCTTCCTGTATTTTTTTTCTCATAAGCTCTGGTTTTTATTTATATGATTGATAAAATAAAAGAGACAGGTGAGCCTAAGTATTTAGCATTTCTTTTCATCACAGGAATTGGTGTGTTTTAAAGTTCTTTGGATATGGAGACAGTTACAAATCTTAAATGATACATTCCTCTGCTTAAACTATACCACACCATCAGATTTTAAGCAGAACTCCCCAATAAAGAGTTCTGCTTTTTTTAAAAAGTACACTATAGCCCCTCCTTCTGAAAATTCTGCAGGTGAATATGAATCCTGCAAGTAGAGAAAATTAAATACAGTGTCATACAGTGTGCACTGACAACATTTAGAAGAGAAATATTTTGCAGAAAAATATCCCATGACATTTTTAGAACAAGATTAAATGGGGTTACTTACAATCAAACTCAAGGTCTGCTATACTCCCAATGAAGTCCAAAGGAGAATTCAGTGGGAGAGTGGGTCACGCTCTTTCAGAAGTGTTACAATTTTTCATATGTTATCAGAAGCTCAGAGGTTACCTTTCACCTCCCCTCATTCACTTACATTTAACTGAGGTTGAGTAGCTTTCTCTGAGGACAAAAACCAGCAGGAATATACTGCAAAAAGAGGGAACCACATTGCAGTGCACACTGCATCCATTCTAAGGGGAAAAGAGGTTTCAATAAAGTGCATGGATGCAGCTGATGCTTCTCTGTAGAAGAGGGTCAAGACACATTACACTTCCTTCTTGCCCTCAGAAAAAAATCTCAAAGAGAGCATCTGGCTAGCACCACTGCCACTGTGTGGGAGTCTTGTAGGGTGCATCTACACTGGCAACTTAGGTCAACTTAAGGAGGCTTATGTTGACCTAAACAAAGCCGTGTCCACACTGGATTTTTATTAAGTCAACTTAAGCATTTCCTTAAGTTGACTTAAGGAAAGCTTAAGTCAACTTCATAACACCTCGTTTTAGGTCGACTTAAGCCTTAAGTCGACTCCTTAAGTCGACTTAAAGCCAGTGTGGATGGGCATTAGCGCCTAAATCGACCGTATTAAGTCAACTTAAAACGTTAAGTTGACTTAATAAGGTCGACAAGGGGCTATGTCTACACTAGAAAAGTTAGTCGACTTTGTTAACTTCACTTAATAAGGTCAACTTTAAGTCGACTTAACAAAGCCGACTTAACTTTTCTAGTGTAGATATACCTGTAGTTGGGTTTTCATGGAGCCCACATTGCCAGGAAGATGAGGGAAAGGAGGGTGGTAAAGGGGTGTCAGAACCAGTGTGAATCACTGGCATCCTATGGAAATTCCTGCAAATTCACCAGGTTTGGGAGTGCACTCTGTAGCCTTTTCCACAGCGGGGCAATGGAAAAAGGAAGAGAGGATATTGTGTCCCTAGAAATCCCTTGCTGCAGGATTTAGCAGAGATAGGGACAGTCTGTCTTGATAATCCTAGAAAAATCCACAAACCACTGTAATGTTCCTAACCTCCCTCTCCTCTGCCCCTAGCTACTTTCTTTAAGCTTCCATGCAGTATTTAAAATGGAAATGAGAATCTTTGTCATTCAGCTAGTTTTTTGTAGTAAAAGCTTCTCACTATACGTCACCACTCTTAGCTGGACAATAGTTTAATCCCCTCTGCCCTTTACACTCTCACACACAATGGGTCAGTATCTTAGAAATGAATTCACTACCATTTAAAAAAAAAAAAAAAAACCATGGCATGAAGCAGCATTTCACTATCTTTAAAATGACCTTAAAAATGCCTTTATAATTAATGAAAAGTGAAGGGATATGGTTAGGGGCTAACAGCTCTTCACTGACATCAGTGATCCTTGAAGGTTCTTGTTACCTTGAAGCAGTGGGCCTGATGCAGGTATTGAATGGAATGGGATTGGCACACACAAACCATCTGACACCACAGCTAGGAAAAAAATGAGTCTATGAAAATCTTTACTTTACTTGCTTCAAAGATTCTAACAGCCAGAGCGGTGTCCTGTGTTTTGAATGTACACTAAAATTCTAAAGAATCCCAGTGCTTTTGAGCCAAACCCCATAGTTCCTGGAAAGGACAAAATTCCAGTAAAGACAATGGCAGAATGCTAGGTATATACTTTAGGTATAGATATATAAAGACTTAAGTTTTCACTTCGTGCATCTGAGGAAGTGAGTTATAACCCACAAAAGCTTATGCCTTAATAAATTTGTTGGTCTTTCTAAGTGCCATAGGAATCCTTTATTTGTTTTGCTGAAATAGACTAACACGGCTATGCCTCTGGAAGTTGTCACTAAAGACAATGGGAGTTTTCCTGCCTGAGGATCTCTTCTGAATTTTGGCCTTCACAACAGCCATTTCAATGAGTTCAACAAGTTGAGTGGCCTTGTATGGAAAAAGTACTTCCTTTTGTCTCCTTTAAACCTGGTATGTATTAATTTAATTGGGTGACCCCTGGTTCTTGTGTTATGCAAAGGAGTAAATAAAACTTTCTCCACACCATTCATGACTTTATAGACCTCTATCATATCTGCCCTAAGCCAAGCTGAAAAGTCCCCAGTCACTTTAGTCTCTCCTTATATAGAAGCTGCACTATATACCCCTAATCATTTTTTTGCTCTTCTCTGTACCGTTTACAGTTCAAATATATATATATATTCAGGGTGTGAGCATACCATGGATTTATATAGCGGCATTATGATTTTTTTTCTGTCTTCTTATCACCTTATCACCTTTCTTAATGGCTCCTAAAATTCTGTTAGCTTTCTTGACTGCTGCTGCATATTGAGCAGATGCTTTCAGAAAACTATCTACAATGGCTCCAAGATCTCTCTCTGGAGTGGTAACAGCTAATCTAGAGCCCATAATTTTATATGTATAATTAGGATTATGGCTTCCAATATGCACACCTTTTTGTTTATTAAAATTGAATTTTATCTGTCATTTTGTTGCTCAATCACTCAATTTTGTGAGATCCTTTTGAACTCTTTGCAGTCACTTTTGTATTTAACTATTTTGAGTAATTTTGTATCATCTGCCAAATTTTGCCACTTCACTGTTTTACCCCTTTTCCCAGATCACTTATGTATATGATAATAGAACTGGTCCTACAACAGATTCCCCAGGGCATACCACTATTTATCTCTCTATATATTTTGAAAACTGACAATTTATTGTTATCCTTTGTTTTCTATCTTTTAAGCAGTTACAGATCTGCTATCTTTATTTCTATCTTTAAGCAGTTACAGATGAGAGGACCTTCTTTCTTAACCCACAACTGCTTACTTTGCTTAAAAGCCTTTGGTAAGGGACCTTGTCTGAAATTCCAAGAACACAATATTCATTGGATCACACTTGTCCACATGTTTCTTGACCATCCTCAGAGAATTCTAATAGATGGGTGAGGTGTGATTTCCCTTTACAAAAGTTGTGTTGACTCTTCCCCAACAAACTGTGTTCATTGCCCATGCCATGAAATCTCTCCTTACAATGTTTTCCTGAGAAGCCAAAGTAATAACTCTAGCTCTGTTGGCTATCTAGCAAACACTGGCAGCATAGGCTCTCTGAGAATGTAAAAACTGGTATATGGTTAGATGATTTTCTGAGTGATTTAGGCTCTTGAGATTAATGCTAGATGCTGGCTTCTGTTGAAATGTTAGACTGCCTCTTAGCCTCTTAGCATTTGAAGTGGAAATTGACATTGATGTATGATATCACACATTAAAATAGCTGGTAGTTTTATAAATGTATTAAGGTGCAGAGTATCTCTTTGCCAGCACACAGAGTCATTTTTGAACTTCTAAGGTGTTTAACTTTTAAAAGAAGGAGCTAAAGATAATTCAACAATCAGTATTTTGAAGCCCAAGCTCCTGCCATTCTTGTACTGAAAAGTAACTCCTCTTTGCAGGAGTGAAATGGAGTGTTGATCTAGAGATGAAACACAGTTTGGCTTAAAAATGTGTAATGTGTAATTAACACAGACCACAAAAGTCAGAGCTATTGCACAGTATAACAACGATCTCTTCTGTATGGATTCACAGAGAAATATTCACTACATATTTTTTCTTGATTGACTGTGAGATTTTTTGAGAGCATTTAATAAATAAAAGAACACAGTTGTATTGACTGTGCTGTTCAAGAACAACATCTTAAAAGGGCAAATCTATAAAACATAGCTTTGTTTGAAAATAACACTGGGTTTCTACTGACTTAAGTATATTGCACCGACGAAGTAATATTTTCTGCACTGTCTTGTTTGGTTAGAACTATTTGAAAGAAATTTAAAAAATATTTCAACACAGGCTTTCTTTCTTAATGACTTTATACAACCCAGGTTTTTCTTTTTCTGAGGATCAGGATTGTACACCCCAGAGTTCAATTAGATAAATGTTCTGTATTTAAAATTTAAGACCAAACACTATGGGGAAACAAATATTAGTTACTGTGGGTAGAGCATAGGGTCTTCCAGGTAAATCCTTAAATTTTTAATGCTAAAATCTGGCACAGAAAATTGCAAGCTTGCAATCAGATAACCTGTTAATCCAAAATCTATTTTGTTCTTCAAATTCCCAATCCAGTAGAGCACTTAAACATATGCTTAGTTTTAAGCATATGGACAGCCCCACTGATTTTCAACCCCATGCTGTAACCAAGCCTCTGGCCTAATTTTTCCCTTTGAATCCTTCTACCACTCCTATCTTCATGCCTTCTCCTCTATGTCCATCTTGTTTATAACATAATCACTCCCTCTTCATTCAAATCTCTTTCTGAAAACACAATTACAATATGCCTTTTAGTTAAACAAGAACATTTTATTTTAAAAAGGAAAACTGCATCATTTTGAGTTCTGCAATATGTCAGGAACTATATGGCTATGTCTACACTTACAAAGATAAGTCGACTTTGTTAAGGCAACTTAACAAGGTAAACTTTAAGTCAACTTAAAGTCGACCTTGTTAAGTTGACTTAACAAATTGACTACACTTTAAGTTGACCTTCTTAAGTTGACTTAACAGCAGAGAGAGCCATTATATTGGCTTTAAGTCAACTTAATAAAGTTGATTTAGTGTTAATCCCCGTCTACACTGGCCGTAAGAAGTTGGCTTAAGTCGACCTAAAAGTAGGTGTTATTGAGTCGATTTAAGCTTTCCTTAAATCGACATAAGGAAATGCTTAAGTTGACTTAAGAAAAGCCCAGTGTGGACGCGGCTTTGTTTAGGTTGACGTAAGCGTCCTTAAGTCGACCTAACTTGCCAATGTAGATGCACCCTATGCGTTTGAGTTTAACCCTTGATTGTGCATTCTCTTTATATTGCATGTCACTGAGCATATTAGTATAATTAATCAGTTATTATAAAGCTGTAGCCTATACCTTTATGTTACTTGAACATAGGTTTCATAAACTGACATTAGAATAAGTTAAGTTTTGCAAATCAACTTTTGTCCATATGCTTTGAAAGGAGAAAAATGACCCAGCTTTTGTAATACGCATCTGTTCAATATGTTTTAGTTAAAGTGCCCCAGGTGGCTTGACTGGGGACTACAACTATGGATTCCCAGTATTAGTATGCATTCCATTTGAGAGCTGAATGGTAATCCAGAAGGCAGTGATATGTCTAGTTGGCCACAGCAAAGTCTCATTTGTGCAGTCTTTCAAAGGTGTGTTTGACTGATTTATCTACTATACATCTCATATATCTAAACCAAAGAATACAATAATAATGTATGATATTTGTAATGCTTCTCTGCCATAGATTATAGTAACTAATAAACAATGATAAAACTTATATACATACAGTAGGTAATCCATAACAGGATAAAGTCACATTATTAACACATGCCATGCTGCAAATATTTTTCAGATAAAAGATCAGATCCATGCCTATCTTTTTAAACAAAGTAAATATTCTGGGTGTTGCCAACCCTGGAAAAGAGGATATTCCACAGAATCAGGACAACAGAGACAATGATACAGGATATTCTCTGGTTCCATACTCCCATTACCCTCAGTTTTAGGTGATATATTTAGCTAAACAAGTTATTTGTCTTGTAATAACTATACTACAGCAGGCAGAGCCAGAAAGTGTGGATTTACTCAAAGAAGTATTTTCTAAATGTTTTAGTAGTGTTGTTGTCAATTTAAACAGGCAGAACACAAAAGCAGCAACACAATATTAACCAGACATACACGGATTCATGTTATGCTTGTCAGAATTAATTAAATTAGTATGAGCTTGGATAAAATTACATTCTGAATCATGAATTTGCCCTGCTCGGATAATATAATGTGTTCTAGGCCCAACAGAAGCTAAATTAAGGACATGGTTATTTTGTTTGGGAGGAACACAAGCCACAAGAGGACTACAAACCAGGCCACTATTCTAAATTGGATGTGTCTGAAATGGAATAATAGTGACAGACTATCAATGAATAATTATAGCTTAGGACACATGAGTGTAAGAATAGAGTTCATGGAAACAAAGCATACTCATTTTCCTTAAAGGTCACTTGTTAAAATGTACTGTAGTACCAAGGGTCTCTAAAACAATGAGTTAAGACCATACTGTCAAAAATAACCAGCAAACTGGAATGCATCCAGAGTCCATGCACACATTGTCTGCCTCCCTTAGAACAGCAACAGGCAGCTCTATCCCTGCAAAATATACATTTGTGTCAATGTTTCCAATTTCCAGTTCCCCAGCATTTCTCTCAAACCCAGGTCAGCTAATCAGGGATAATATATCTGTGCCTTTAAAAAAAACCAAACAAACAACAACTAGTTGTGATGTATTAAAAGACCGGAGGGGGGTGTTTTTGTTTTGGCATTTTTGTTTTATTTTTCGACTTATTTTCTTTTAGAAACCTCATATCTCATTTTCTAAGGTTTTGCTGATGTAGTCCTTGAAAGATCAGAGAACTAGGGAATTTATTTCACCACAAAAAACATGAAAAATCTGAACAAGTAAGAAGGAAAAGTTTTTTACTCAGATTTTTAAAATGTTATGGGCTTGTGTGTCCATTCTGGCTTTGAATTCAAACTATTAGAAATTTGATCATAAGAGGATGTTCATGCTGGTGCCATCTGTGCTGAGACATTGTTTAACATGGATGAAAAAGCTTTCTAGTGAGGAAATCCTAAGAATCTTCGATAAATGAATATTTATAGAAAACCCAAAGCAAGGCTATCAGGTGTTAAGTAAAAATTAGAAAGTAATTGGACGTTGAATTGAATAAGCTCACAATGACCTAGTTTATGCTTTTGGCCTCTAACAACATTATTAGGACATTAAGATAGTTTTCTGTGAAGGACATTTGACTTTAAATGAACTAGTCATCAAAACATGAGCAATAAAGGTCTTTGGTTATAAAACATATAGTCCCTGGGAAACAATTACTTTGTTCGGATAGTCTGTACAGTACTCACTGGAATGATATGGAAAAGGGGAAAGGATAGTCTGTGGAAGGACTCACCTCAATGTCAGGCATCTTGAGATAAATAGGTGATAGAGTTTATTATTTGGAAAGCTTGCATGGTTTTTATAAGCCCAAAGCTCTTATTGTAAAAAGAAGAAGGTTATAAAAGAGTCAACAGTGTCCTTTATGTACTTCATCACAGATAAATTTAAGTTTCTTAGATATTGTACAAACTACTGGAAGGACCAGCCCAAAGGAGAAATACCCTTCTGTGTCACAGCAAAGAAACAATAATGTTCTGCCCTCAGAGTTCCTTCATTATGCTATCACAAGGAGCAGATTTTGCTCTCTCAAGAGAAGCAAGCCATAGTCAACCCTACAAACCACATGGATTGCCAGAGGTCTGCAAAATTCCCAAAGTAATCTGTGCTGGGGCCCTGTGCTTCCAGGTGGGCTCTGGGCTCCTAACAGCTGTGCTCTGAGTGAAATTCAGTGAAATACTCTGCCAGGAACTATCCAACTAGTCCTGCATTTGGGGCACTCCAGTGTGGAGGAGGCCATGCAGGAAAGTTAAGACAATCTGTGTAAATTTTCCTATGGCTGTTCCACTGGGTGCCTGGCAAGGTCATTATACATATCCCCTCTACCTACCTACCCACTCTACTCTGTGGATTCATGCAGCCTGTAGAAAGCCTTTCATGTTGTCTAGGAGAATTGTTGATGTCCAGGTAGTCACTTCCTTCCTCTTTTCAAGGAGAAAGGGAGTTTTGTGTGCAGAGGGTGCTGTCCCCACATGGATACTCAGGATAGGATTTTGAAAAGCAGTGTGTTAACTCCCCCACTGGTGTCAACTGAGGTTTTGTTTTTGATTTTGGGATCGGTGTTTGGGCAATGTCGAATCCTTTTGCAAATCAAACCCCCCAAATGTAGTCTGGCCTTATGTACCTTATGTACCTTGTCCAGAAAACTAAATGTGTTCGAAACCTTATCCATGATTTTTTTTTCACTGAAAAAATGACCTTTTTTCCTAACCAGATATACTCATGAAAAACTATTCACACGATCAACATTTTCCTTGAATATTTTTGAAAGCATTATCAAGAATGTTATCAAAAACAATGCTGAAGTAGTTTATCAATGCATTATGTTCAGCTTGGTACCAGATCTTCAGATGGTGTGATTCTTCATAGTTCCATTCTCAATAGCTAAGCCTCTGTCCTCAGATTTTTTTATTTTAAAAAAATTGATTAAAAATGTAATGAAAAATCAGAACCATTTGGAACTTGAGGAAACAATTTTCAAAATTTTGGAATTGATCACAATCATTTTCTTAATTTTTTGACAGCTCTACTTCAAACTCATACTCATAAATAATCTTTGGGTTTTTCTTAAAGACAGGAGGAAAAATCAAAACCATAAATCTAATGGCAGCACAATTCCAAATGCAAACTTTCTAAAATGTGTCCCATTTTCCTATAATGCCATCTTTGTGGAATTGAAACTGATATTTGAACACAGCCTTCACCTTTTGGTATACCCAAATAGTCTGAAGGAAAAAGGGTAAAGCATGAGAGAGAAGTGGCATATTTAATTAAGCCAGTAATAATGGTTTAAAGGTTACTAGCATTACCAGTTTTGTTTATAATGCTTGATTTGAAAATATAATTATCTTGTTCTAAGCATTCTGTAAAAATTTGCATGAAGCTGACTTTGATATGAATCAAGTATCAACAGTTTAGAGTCTCATGGGCTGTCCCTTATGAAATGTAATAGAGATTTTTATATTTTTTTGAGAGATCCAACATGATTCTACAGCACAAACATAATTCACTATTCAGTTTTACAGGGCGATTTTAAAAAATACACCTACACAAAATATCATTGTTTTCTATTAATTTTTTAAAGAAATATCCATAAGGGTTTGAAGAAAAAGTATTATATCTGGCCTTATCTATAAAGGAATGTTTTATACAGTGGTAATTTAAAGGGAAAGTTTACACTAAAATCTTACATTGTATAACTATGTTGCACTATGACGTGAAAAATCCACACTCCTGAATGACATAGTTATACAAAATAAATCCCTGGTGTAGATAGCACAAACTGTCCACTTTGACAGAGCAACTACTTCTCATAGAAGTGAATTAACTATGTTCTCCCACTGGTGTAGTAGCATCTTTCTAACATGCTACGGTGGCACAAATGCACTGTTCCAGCTTCTTTAGTGTAGACCTGCCCAAAATAATATACTTATGAAGGACACAGCACGACGCAATCACAGCAGGGATGTTGTCCTCCGCCAAGTCCAGCCTCCCATACAAACATCGCCAGCGCCCTTTTAAACGGCCGAAGGCACACTCCACAGTCATTCTGCAGTGGCTCAATCTGTAATTGAACCGCTCCTTGCTGCGATCTAGGTTACTGGTGTACGGCTTCATGAGCCATGGCATCAGTGGGTATGCTGAGTCTCCAAGGATAACTATGGGCATCTCCACATCCCCCACTGTAATTTTTTGATCAGGGAAAAAGGTACCCCCTTCCAGCTTCCAGTACAGACCAGTGTTCCTGAAAATGCGGGCATCATGCACCTTTCCCGACCACCCAGCATTGATGTTCATAAAACATCCCTTGTGATCCACGAGTGCTTGCAGCACCATGGAGAAGTAGCCATTCCTGTTGATGTACTTGGTTGCGAGATGGTCTGGAGCTAAAATAGGGATGTGTGTGCCGTCTATGGCTCCCCCACAGTTAGGGAATCCCATGGCAGCAAAGCCGTCCACAATCTCACGAACATTGCCCAACGTCACCGTCCTCCGTAGCAGAACGCGATTGATGGCTTGGCACACTTGTGAGATGGCTAATCCGATGGTGGACCTCCCGACTCCAAACTGGTTTGCAACCGACCGGTAGCAGTCAGGAGTCGCCATCTTCCAGACAGCAATCGCAACACGCTTCTCCACGGTTAGGGCTGACCTCATGTTGGTGTCTTTACATCGCAGGGCAGGGGCCAACTCTGAACACAGTTCCAGAAAGGTTGCTTTCTGTATTTAAAAGTTCTGTACCCACTGCTCGTCATCCCACAGCTGCATAACAATGCGATCCCACCACTTGGTGCTCGTCTCTCGCGACCAGAAATGGCGTTGCACCATGTGCAGATGATTGGTGAAGGAGCTGAGCAACGCGGTGCTGTTGCTCTGCATGGCATCGATCAGCCCCTGCTCCTCAGCGTCCTCGTCTGACTCGGAGCTCATTGCGTACTGAGCAACCAGACGAGATGTATTTAGAATGCTGAAGGCGACAGTGGAGATCAGAGCAGGATCCATGCTGTCGCTGTTGTGATTGCTCGCAAGTGGTGCGGTGCATCACTGCATTGTTGAGAATAGGCGCGAGTTGCTATTGGCAACAAGGAAGATGCAAGAGGAACACAGTGCACCACGGGAAACTGAGAGTTTACCCATGGCACTTTGCGTTCCTTTCCTTCATCCCATGATTCCAAGCGCCGATTGAGGGAAAATTGAACTGTGGGATAGGTGCCCAGAATTCATTGCGCTACACCGCGATATTGCAAAGAATTCTGTTGCGTTGCAAGGAGCAACGTGTGTATGCGCTATCCCGCAATAAAGGTCACGTGTTTTTTATAGCGCGATTGACATGTTGCGCTTTAATCTGATTGTGTGTACATAGACTGGTACACGTGGGATCAGAAATAGTTTCACTTGATATTAACAGCAATGGGTGTATACTAAAAATCTGGTATATATTTGGAAATGCAAAGAAACTCAAAGTTATGGTTGATACGTGATTCTCAGTCAGGTCCTCTAAGGAAGGATACAATTTTGAACAGACATACATTATTATTGCATACATTTTATAGGGTATGTGAAATCATCTACTAATGTGATGGTCATTCCCTTTATGTTGCTTTAAGTAATGTTTTATTTTTTAGTTGTACTATAAAAAATAAAAAGTCTGAAAAGACAATGAAGATATGGGGATCAATGGCGGTGAGGCCCCAACCTTGTGGGTACTGTGCAGATAAGCAGAATGCCTAAAGCAATCCACCCTTTTAGCCCATTAGAAAGGGGAAATTGGTTGATTATAAATAAGAGGATGGTACAGTGAAAACTGTTAACCATCAGAGTAATGCAGATTTACCTCATACTAGAGAGGCATGTTTGTTTCACATCCTACTTTGTTTTGAGATTCTGTTTGAACAGGCAATAAAAATGGGTTGGTTTTTTTTAAATCACATTATCTCAGTGAACACACAGGCTAGCAGGTCTGAAGCTGTTTGCTAGCTATGTTGTGATCTAGGACAGAGCAGTTACAGTGTTAGGCCTGCATTTTAACAGGAATTTTCAGTCATGTTACACTAGCTCAATTCAGCTATTACGATTGAAATACACACTTCTGTGCCAGGGCCTCACTGGCTTTTGAGGTATAGGTGATTAGTGAAACCACAGGCTTTTGTTCTTTGTTTGTATTTAGTTATTGATACAACAAATTCCAGTTCTGTGGAGCAGAAAGTTTATGCAGATATCACAGTAATTTTCTTCATTGCAATGTTTCTTGCTTACCTAAATCCGAGGCCCATTTGAGATGTATAGAATTGAGCCCTCTCTTAAGGTACATTATATTTTGGTATTTAAATTCTTTTCTGCTTTCCAGCCTTGATAGCATTGCATTGTTTTTTGATGAATAAACATGGTGGAGGAAGGCATTTGCAGTTTGCTTGCTAAAGGACCTACCAAATGTCTTCTAGCTCAAAGTAGTGAGTAGCAAAGGAAAGAAAAAAAACACTCTACTTAAGCAATCTTCTCAGCAAAAGCATGAATAAATATTGTAGAGTGCCTGTGAAATACCATCTGTGAATTTGAGTTAATTGAGCTGAAGCATGAGTGACCAAATTCCAGAGAGCCTTCCACTGATCAGACCTTCTTTTCATCCCAATATGTACTAATGACTGTTAGTTTGAGCATCCCAGCTGATCTTAGCCCTCCTTGAAATAGGTGATGTCTAACAAATTAGTTTGCAGGATTGATGCAGGCAGCTGTATTCTCTACTTGCTGACATTACCAAGTGGTCTTCAGTCCCCTGTAGAGTGAATCCAATGTGTGAGTGACAGATTTTTAGGTAACTATGGAGAGGATCTCATCCAGTAGGAAAGATCACAAACTGTTTGGCAATCAAAGATTTCCAGAACATTCTTGGACATTGCTGATGACAAGATAATCAGTGAAACCGTTACATTGTGATTCATGGTAACAAAAAAATGGGCATCCCTCTTTGACTACTGGTGCACAGATAACTCACAAGCATCATCTTTGTGTTCTTGGACTAAGTCTTCACCATGTAGCTCCCATTTACGCACCAAGCTTAGAGACTGGAAAAGTAATCTATCATAACAGGATAATTACTTTAAGATCATAAGAATGGCCATACTAGGTCAGACCAATGGTCCATATAGCACAGTATTTGTTTTCTGACAGTGGCTAATAACAGATTCTTCAAAGGGAATGATCAGAACAGGACTATCATCAAGTGATCCATTTCCTGTTGTCCAAACCCAGCATCACACAATCAGAGGTTTAGAGGGGTACCCTAGGATGGAGTTGTATCCCTGACTATCTTGGCTAATAACCATTGATAGACCTATTCTTTATGAACTTTATTCATTCTTTTTTTAACCCAGTTATACTTTTGGACTTCACTCTGGCAATGAATTCCCCTGGCTATGTGTTGTGTGAAGAAATATTTATTGTTTTTAAATTTCCCCACTTATTTTGGTGTTATGTGAAGGGGTAAATAACACTTTTACTTTCTCCACACTGTTCATGATTTTATAGACCTGTATCATACTCCTGCTTAATCATCTTTTCAAAGCTAAATATTCCCAGTCTTTCTAATCTCTCCTCTTAAAGAAGCAATTACATGTCCTTAATCATTTTTGTTGCCCTTCTTTGCACCTTTTCCATATTGAATATATCTTTTATAATTTTGACACAGAAGAGTCCCTCAAGGTGGCTAAATGACAATTTTAAACAAATTATTAGTCAAAAGAAACTAACTTTAATAGGCATTTCATAAATTGGACAATAATGAGTTTATAAGAAAATACCCCAGGCTTTAGTTTTCATTTAACAAAAACTATGATTACAAATATGTTTAAAAATTCATCACCAATTATCACATACGGATTAGTTATATTTCTTTGGTAATTTATAGACCTCACAAATCTTTCAGGCTCTAAGCAGAATTCTTTCTCCCAACCTGTATTGCAAAGTTTATGAATTTCATATCTTACCATGTCCTCACATGCTTTAAACATTTCAGTTTTGATCTTATCATGATCAGCCACTTTGCTGTTTTTCAGCTGCTAAATTGCTTTCTCTATTTCTGCTTCTCAAATTTCAAGCACTAAAATATTGAAGCATTGCTCTGAGGGAGGACCCAAATCAGTCTGAACAAAAAAAAACCACACTGGGTATTCTTCAACTGCACAGGAAAATCTGGTCTTGATAGATGCATATAAATTGGTTCTGTTCTGTTCCTGTAATTGAAGAGGAAATCCTATCTGATTTATCTTGCAGAGAAATAAAAATTAGATTAGACTAAATCTAATGCCAATAGCTGTAGCTTTAAAATCCTTTCTCTCTAATGCTTTATTCTAACTGCTGAATAAAAATTAGTCTGTTGGTTGCTATCACTAGTTTTGAAGGAGAGGGAAATACAGGTGTCCAAAACTTAATCATATCTTCAGGGGGATGAGCAAGTGGTATTTGTGGGGTAATATATCCAGGCCCCAATCTAAGAGTGGAAGAATCCTGAGATTTTACCACAAATCAGCTAAGAACAAGAGACTGAACACTTGAGGTAGTTGCTGCCAGAGAGACCAGAAACGGGATGCTAACCCGCACCATTTGATAGTAGGGAAAAGTATTGGCCACTACTGATCCCTCCTCTGTGAATTAGCCAGCAATATTGGTGCTGCAAGATGGCAGAGTGAATGCTTCACTTCCCCATGGAAAGTGAAAGTGCTGCTTTCTCTCTCTCTCTCTCTCTCTCTCTCTCTCTCTCTCTCTCTCTGCCTAGTAGAGTGAAGAGAATTAGCTTACACAGGACTGAAGGAAGAGAATACCCTTACGCCCACCCAGAAGAAGGGAAATATTCTTCTCATTTCTGTTTTTAAAAGCAAACAATCCCATTCCCAAATTAATTCAATTGTGCTATAAACAGGCCAGCCTATCCATCACCACTTTTTCATACTCTGTTTTCCCCAGTAAGACACACACTTTAACTTAGCCAGTTATAAGCACTTATTCACATAACAAATGGTTATCTAATTTCTACACTATGTTTTCCAAAAAGCCACTAACCTAAGATCAAAATTCACAATTTTTCTCAGCTAAAAGAAGCCTCAGATTTTCTCTGAGTTCCAGACTGGAAAGGAGAAACTCAGGTATGTTAGTTAGGAATTCTCCATTCCTCTGGATATATTGCATCATTACAATGCTCACGATTTATGAACAATAATTAATTTTATTTATTTCTTCCACCACAGAAATAATATAGCACTCTTCTTCATCTGAAAAAAAAAAAATTCTCTAAAGACAAATACTTGTTCCAACATCCTTTTGATTCTCCTGCCCCAATTGTAATATCTGAATGGTTCAGTACTACTTCAGGGTACATCAGAATCCAAAGAAAAAAATTTCAGGTGAAATTAAAAAAAAAAAAAAAAAGCCAGAAAAGACATTTGTCAAACTCATGCTTAGACACCTAAATTTCTTGTCACATGTGTCTGTTTGGGTTCTTTTTAACCCCTAGACTTATGTAGTCATCTACTTATAGGTCTTGAACCTTCTTCCATTGATGTCAGTTGGTAAAGCTCCATCGACATAAATGACCAAAAACAAATCCACAGAAAGCATTTGGAATGAAATTATATTTAGCTAGTTGCATAGACTCTCTTTTTCCTGTCAAATATATAAGTACAGAATATTTCAATATTTTCTTTGTGCTGTTTCATATTTAACTGAGTGGGAAATCTGAATATGTGCCACAGTGGTACAACATTTTCAATAGACCTCAAGGCACATTGGTCTTATAAGTCTTCTATTTTAAGATTATTTAAGCCTTCAATATGCGCAAGTACTATAACGCAGAAAGGACTCAAATTTTGAGTGAATCTTCATAAAGTTAGTTGCATCAGAGTATGTCTGCTGCACAGTATAAAACCTATATTTTAGACACTTATTCTGAGGTGGTGGCACACCCTGGGCATACTGTAATAATCACCCTGTGAAGTGATTGTATTAATCCAGCCAGCATCAGAACATTACTGATCAGATAGTAACTCAGAAATGACAGGACCAAATATTTAATTCTACTTGCCTGTTCATGAGCAATATTTTATGACAGTTTCAAAGAAATATTTATGAAGCCTTCTAAAAGCAATACTCATTACTGAATAATATTGTCAGGCACTTGTAGTATATTCACAGCATAAGTTAATTCTAGTATTCACAGGCATATTTATAATTCCACTGAGGAGACAATGATGAACATTGAATTTAAATGGGGGAAGGTGTCTTTGAACTTATTTTATTGTCCTGCCATGCCTATTCTTTAAGTAAGAGCCTGTCTGTGAAGGAATTTGAGTCCTCTTAAACCCTTTAGTGCCCACCCGCTCCACCCCAGTGCTCCCGTCACTCCATTTAGAAAACTCATCTACGCCTAAGAAAATTGGGATGGGTGAACTTGAAACCCTGCTAACCTAATCACAATCCTACTGCATTTTCACATGTGAAAGACCTGTAACTCTGTTAAGTACTGCTATCGATTTACAGTGTTGTACATAAGATCAAAATAGGGTACAATACATATATACTGATCAAGGGCAGGCTCTAATAGCATTTGTTGTGTGTTGGGATAGACAAATGAACTCAGATAATATAAATCTTTAAACTTAATCAAAACTTTCTTTAGAGGTTTGAAAATGTTTAGTTAACTTTTGTTCTCTAGAAAGGGCAGCAGCACTATGAAAGAAGCTATTTTCATGGTATTTCCAGTTCAGCTGAAACTAGGTACTACTAGAAATGTAAAGAAAATGCCTAATCGTGGGAGAGAGATTTGAATATGCCTTGGGATTTTCATATGTCTTTTAAAATAAACAAAGTGTCCAAAACTTTTGAGGTTACCCAACATATATAGCCTAATTTGTAAAGTCACATTAGTGATAAGCAGTGATACTACCACAAAGAACTCAGTGATTAATTTGATTAATTTTGGCTTTATAAAGCTGATTTTAGCCATCTTTTGTACACCACAGAGTATTCTTCAACCCTACCCTTTATGATAATTCTGCATAGCATATTTGAGAGGAAAATAGAATGTTCTGTGTGATTTTAGGAATAATTTGATTTTTTTAACATATTTTAACAGGTGTTCATACCATTTGTGTGCTTTGGGCTCCTTCTCATACAAAGAGATGTTGAGAGAGTGAGTACCGAGGTTCCAGACCTCAGCTGTATTTACAGAAGACTTTTAAAAGAAGCTTCTCAACTCTGATGAAGACACTTTTCTCTGAAATAAGTGATTCACTGATGTCAACTTGAGGGATACAGAGATTTCACCTACTTAAATGGGTGAAGAATATTTTAATTTTAAATATTTTTTCACTATTCTAAATAATTCCTCATGGAAGCATGCATCTATCTAGCCAGTTATTAGGCCCCACCACTCTTCAGCCAGGGCTGGGAGTCATCACACTGTGACATCCAAACCTACACTTAGCAGCTTCCAGATAACAGCTAGAACTAAAGCCCCAAAGGGAAATAAGCCTCACCCCTATGGTCTGATAGGGAGAGTTCAAAGACTTCTGATTGGGCCACATGTCCCACTTAAGCCAGAGGAGAGAAAAGGAAATTGTTCATAAAGTTGGGCTCCACCCTACCACGGACAGTTTGCCTGGTGGCTACCTGTTGCAGTCTTCTGATTGTAATCTCCAGCTATTCTGATTTAGCCTGACCCTTAATAACTGCCTCCTGTTTCCTGTCCTCTGGTTCTGTTGCCTGATCTTGATCTCCTGGTATCCTGAGTTAGTCTGACACCTGGTAATTGGCTCTTGATGCCAGCCACTGGACAGGCTGCCTATACCCTGGCCCTGGCCTATTTCTGTTATTAAGACACACTCCCTATTTGTTATCAGCTTAGTCCTTCAGAGCAATGAACACTCCTTCTGTGTTGTGCTGGTTTCTCTTCATTATCACTGGCTCTAGGAAGAATTGAGGGCAGTTGGCAATTGTATATATGCTTAGTATCTTTCAGGATCAAACCCCATCAGAGTATTAAGCAGATCACAATGAATTTTCCCTCAGGAAAAGGGATCATGGAAACAATTAATTTCTCACAAAATTAATTCATGCATAAAGAATTATATGAACTTTGAAAAGAGAAAAATAACAACAAAACCTCCCACTCAAATACTGCACCTTACTAATCTTGGCTGTGTCTGATATCATATAGCGTATGGTGGATGTTGTTTTTTTGTATTGCCATTGGGCCTGAGAGCACTACTCATGGACCAGGATCCCATTATGCTAGGTACTGTACAAACACAGAACAAAAACCTCAAAGGATTTGAAAATAAGGTCCAAAATGCTGGAAGAGGGAGCTAGTGCCAATTCTGTATTTCCTTCGGTTCACTTGGAAGCCTCTGTGAAAGACAAGCAGGTATGTGGGGCTCTTCTGGAATAGGTGAATCATATATCCTTGGCAAAACCCCCAGTACAGTTAGTGCTGGCTGGATCAGAATTAATCCTGAAAGGTTTATAATTCTGCGGTCAAGTGAGGGAGCCAACAGCAAGGGGGCCAGGATGTTGCCAACAGTCTTTCAGGGGAAACTTGATGTGCTTACCTTTCATGGCAGGTGCCCTGTAAGAAGAGATTTGGAGTAATGTTGGGTTTTGAGCCTGTTAGAAGCTAGAGAATTGGGCCTCCAAATTTTAGGAGATTAAAGATAGAGAACCTTCAAGATTGTACAGTGTTAATTTAAATGCCTGTATTTCCTGGCAAAGCTTAGATCCAACAGCCTATAAATAAATTTAAAAATTCATCCGTAATGAGATCACTGCATTACCACTTTCTAGTACACAATAAGGGATAGCACATAAATATTCAATCATGCACTTTTGTGTCCCTGGTAAATTGCTACCATGCATCACATTTTTGTTAATGACTCTACATTTATTTAATTTTGAAAAGCTATCTGGTCATAAATTACATGATTCAGCTTTATAGCAGCACAGTTTTTTCTTTTGTTTGTTTTTTAAATAATGGGTTCCTAAGCAAGTATATAAAATACAAGCATGGTTTAACACAGATTTTGGCTTCCTTTTTCGGGATGAGGCATTTGTCCAATAAAGGGCTTAAAGGGGTTAAGGTGATCAGGCAGGCCAATTAATTCCACTGGCTGCATCTGGAGGAGGAGCCAGGGAGCAGGCATTAATTAGAAGTAGGCTCAGCTGGGCAGGAACAGGTGGTGCTAGTATAATACCCAGAAGTATTGAGGAACAAAAGGCTGAGAGGTAAGCTGCAGGTTTTTTTTTTTTAGTAGAACAAATTGGGAGGTTAGCTGGGTAGGAAGAAACCCAAGGCAACAGCAGCCAAGGGTGGGCAGAGAACTTGGCTGCTTGTTATAGGGTCCCTGTGCTGGAATTTGGTGTTCAGAGTGCACCTGAGTTCCTCCACTAGCCATGTGTGGCAAAGAGCATTTGGGATGCCAGCCAGATGCAAGTCTGGAAGGTTTTTTGAATCCACCAGAAAGGGAGATCTTTTGTGCCCTGGCTGAAGGGCTAAGCCATGAAGAGGCGATTGCAGATCTGAGAGCAAGCAGGGCTGCAGAGCAAAATTGGATAGGGAAAGACATTATCAGAGGGAGCCCAGAATTCTGGTAACACTAATTCCCAGAACAGCCAGCAGGAGGTGGGGCTAGCCAGGAGTGAACCCCATGATGCTTTAACTAAATAAGTTGCTTATATAATGTTTACTGCTCTCAGGGCTGGATGAAGGGGCCTTGGGCTACCCATTTTTATGAGCCCCAGGTGGCCTGAGGGCAGGCCAGCATTGGGGGAGGGGGGGCTTGTGCCCTGGGACCAGAGGCCACAATTTGTGGTGCTCCTGCCTTGCCCCCCAGGCCAGCTGGACTGCCCCCCTCTGGTCTGGGTGGCTTGGGGGGGTGCACTGTTGCCGCCCCCCCCCCCCCCCCCGGACCAACTGCAGGGGCCTGAGAGCAGCAGCCTGACAGTGCTTTAGGCGATGGAGGGCTGTGCCGAAGGCCACGCTGCATGATGCCTGGCTCTGGCCCTGCCCCCGCCCCCCAGAGCTCAGTGGATATGTGCCATCCTGTTCTGCCCCGGGGTCAATGTGGGAGCACTTCACACTGTGGTCTCTGACCTCAGAGCCTCAGCCTCCACCCCAGCACCAGCGGGGTCCCTCACAGTGTCCCCCAGACCCTACTGGTTTTGTGCTGGTCGGAGGAGGGTGGCAGAGGTTGGATCAATGGAGGGGGCCTTAGAACCTTTAGGCTGGGGCCTGGGGCTGCAGCCCTTAGAACATCTGTGTTGTTCTGGCCCTGACTGCCCTGGTATAAATGTATATGAAAATAGTTCACCTGTTAAATTCACTGCTGATTTTTTTTGTAGCTACAACAATCGCATGTGTTCTCATGTGTACTAACGGAAGTCAATGCAATAGCCTTCATGCAGATATCATAATGTGTCACATTGCCATTTAGAAAACAATACCTTGTAATGAACAGGGGACAGTGAATAACAATATCTCATGCCCTGGGGCTGTGTTTCCATCTCTGTATATGCAACTCCTGATGAAGACGCACTTGCACTTCAATGAGAGAATTGAAAAAGATATTTTTAGAGAGAATTCTGCTTCCATTTATTTTTTTATTATATATTTCCCATATCTATTACAAATGTATTTCAGAATTCAGCTACTGTTGGGATTTACTACTGTGTAGGGACTGGTGGTGGTTTTTAAAAAACAGAATCTAGGTGAATGTAGGCTACGTGTGTGCATTTGTTTGTATGTTGGTCCAAATTTGCCTCCATTCATGGTAAGAAAGATATTAAATCCTGCCTCAGGGCAAGGAACTGGACTGGATGACCTATCAAGTTCTCTTCAGGTCACACAGTTCCATGAGTCTCTGATTCAAAATGTCATCTACAATCACAATGGATATTTGTGGACATTACTTTGTCTCAAAAAACATATGTATGACTGTGTGTGACTGAAAATCTGACCTGGATAGGCCTGGTTCTATTTGTAACATCATAATTATTTATTATAAATATTCTGAAGCCAAACTTGAAATAATCAACAGGAGTAGACAAAGTGTAAACAATAAAGGTTGCAAATAAAAAGCAAGGTTTTTAATAACAGAAAAAGTAAAAAAGCAAAAAATGTGAAATCCACAGAATTGTCTAAATCAAATATCTTCCACAAATGATCAGTGAGTATTTACATATACACAAAGAAAAGAAGGCATCAAAGTCTAACGAAGTGCATTTGCTCTTTTCTACAGCTGAATTTTCCTTTTTAAAAAAAAAAAAAATTGACAATTTTTTAAAATTAATAGCCCAATCTTTAGAGGGGCAAATAACATTATTATAGTATTCATATTAGTTTATTTGACCAATATAGTACTTTAAAATTGTCTGACCTGGATATATTCTGCGCCAAATTCTGAATCATTACATATGATTAATAGCACTTTCCTAAATTAGTGAGCCTATTAATCTTGGTGCAGTTACTTATAGAGTAAGTGCTCAACCGTAGTTGTTAGAATCTGACCTTTTTATTATTCTGTGTTTTATTCAAGTAAACCTCATTTTGGACTGCACCATAAACTCTTAATTCCCACTGATAGTTAGTCCCAATAGTAATTCCATTAATTTCAGTGCTGCAGCTTGTTTGTGTAACTGCTGATGATGTGAGAAAAAGATTCTCAATCTGTTCCACTGATTTCAGTGTTCACATGTGGACTGCAAGATTGGCGATGACGTTAGTGGAATGTATTTATATAGAAGGTATATCCATGTCCTAGGACAAAATCGTACACATTTAAGATGGAACACACAACTTGGTGTGATAGGCTGGCCTTTTTTGCAATTAGCCATGCTCAGAGTATTGTATCTGAACATGTGAACACCATGCTGTTCAGCACATGGAAGAAGAATACAGTGAAGAAGCGGTAAACTAAACAAGAAAAATACAATATATTTTGCTGCTTATTTCACTCCAAAAAACTGGCTTTACTTTGAATTGATTTCATGGCAAAGAAGAATTGTATAGCTGGAAAAAATACACTGTATTTGTAATGTAATGTTGTATTTGTAATGTAATGTAATGTTGTAGCTTCAAGGAAAGCCAAAACAGTGAATCCTGCCAGCCATCCTCAATGCATATGTAAAAAAAATGGTAGAGTTGAGCTGTTTTTTTCTCAATTACTTTGACAGAAAGAGTAACCTCTATACTTAAAGAGCAGGGAACCATTTATATATTATGATTATGAATTACATATTGTAAAATGTGAACCTAACTATACCTCAGGCTAGACAGCAATTCCAGCTGAGGAGTTCTGGGTATCTCACTCAACAAGAGTGAAGGGGAGAGAGGGAAAGAACTTTTTTGTGTACCTTCTATATTTCACCTTCCTCTGCAGCATTGGGCACTTCGTGGTTGGATTCTCTGAACCTTAAAGTCTTTAAGCCATGATTTGAGGACTTTAAAACTCAGTCACAGGTTAATTACAGGTGTGGGTGGGTAAGGTTCTGTGGCCTGTACTGTGCAGAAGGTCAAACTAGATAATTATATTGGGTTTTTTTCTGACCTTAGAAGCTGATAGCCAGATGTTGCTTGTGATGACTGTCTTCTCCATATCTAAGGCCAGACTGTTAGCTGGTGTACATTGGTGTAGCTTCATTCATATCAGTGTAGCCTGTTGCTATAAATCAGGTTACCTAAGTGACACTCAGATACTACAATGATGGCTGTCAGGGCCAGTACAAGTACCCTCAGAGAGATACACATCCTAGTTCAGCAAAGACCCTGTGCTTCAGTTCCATTTACTTTGTTATATACAACCTTAATTTTAAGCATGCGCTAAAGTGCTTTGCTGAGTATGGATGGATTTAAGCCCGGACACCAATTAATTGGCCACAGCATCCAGCATATTTCCTGTTGCTGAATGTGTACCAAAAATCAAATACTGGGTTTCGTACTGACCCCTTCCTCTGAATGTTTTTAAATCTTTCTGAATTGTAAACACCAAAGCTATTTGCTTTTGAAAGTGATGTAACAAGACCTTGATTCAAATTTCAAATACTACTACATTCCCGAAGACAGTTTTCTGAGGTATTTCAAAGCCATTTTATAACTTGCCTGGTGACCATAATGAACCTTAGAGTACAAGGGATTTAGGGAAAAATCTTATCTTAATTATGAAATATGTGGTAAAAACATTTGCTTTTATGTAACAGTTTGAATATGGTTTAGGTCAAAAGTATATAAAAAAATCTTTGCTACCTGATAGCTCTTCAGAGGTGTGACTAGTTTGGAGAGCTATGGGCAGATGTTGAATCAATATGCTAAACTCTTGAATGAGAAATGAATGAGGGCTGTCTACAGATTGTATAAAACAATTTTTTTCAGTAACTAGAATATAAATAAGTAGTTCACCATGGAATTACATCAGGAAAATCAACAGAAGAATGTTTCTGCACATCCAATGTACAAATACATAAAAATGAAGGCTGTGTGTATAGAATCCATGTTGTTTGATAAAACAAATTAATTTGGTGCTCTATAACCTCATCCTCTGATCCATTTCATCAGGACGTGTTTGATTAGAAAAGCAACTAATCTAATCAAGTACTGCCTTATGTGAATGTGAAGCCGACGTAGGATCTAAATGTCCTTCCCCTACTTTTCCCACTAGATGGGCTAATGTTAGGACTGGCAATGGATAGACAGCCCAGAACAAAGGGAAAGTGCATGTCTAAGAATGCAGGGATGGTTGTCTCCTTTTCTATAGGCTTCTAGCCAAGGAAAGCTGGCTGGCCCTGAACTCCCCCTCTTATTAAAGCTGGGAGACGGTTTAAATTAAGGGGTCTTGCTGAGGAGTCCTCTAACTCATGGCCATATTAAATAGGCCGATTGCCATTTGTAGAGGCAAACCTGCTTGTTTCTGGGAAAGTGACCTTTTAGATCCTGGTAGCCTGGCATCAAAAATACTTTTTAATTTTTTTTTTTTTTTTTTTTTTTTTTGCATGTAGACAGTATCGTCCTCTCTGTCAAACTCTGTTGATTATGAACAAATTTCTAATTGTTCTGCTCTACAGCATCTGGCAAAATGGCAATTCAGCCTCTCTATCAAGTCCCAAATAATTAAATTCTGAATACATTAGGTTATTTAACTTAATTAGTCTGAATATTTATGGCATTAGCATTTAGTATAGTGAATTATTAAGTAATTCTAATTAATTATTAAGCATTCTAATATCACAGATTAGAATCACAACAGTTATCTCTTACAGCCTTATCCACCAAAAACATTAAAAATGCAAAGGTGATAATTTAATTAAAGATGGCATGCTAACAACTTTGCCAAAAGGGGCAGAATTAAGGTTGTCTTATTTCTGGCACTTCTTAACACTTCTATGATTGAATTTTCTGCCTTATTTTAAATTTTTTTTATGTAATTTCCTGGTTGATTTTAAAAAGAGAAAGGATAGCTTCTGTTGTGGGCAACTGCATGGGTCATTAGCCTGCTTTAAAATCAAAATCCACAGCACTACCAATGCTTTTTTTTTTTTGTGATGGTGCTCAAGGGTACTGAATACTGGCACCTTTTTTTCACAGCCATGTGGCCCTAGGGTTCCTGCTGCCAATGGCCCTGGTCCTTTGCCATGTACGGGCACCTTCATTTTATTTATTTTATTTTTTACAAAAAAAAAGCACTGAACATTACTACTATCAGACCTCTTTCACTGGTGCTAAAGTATTTTGTTACATTATCTGGCAGTAGTAGAATGCTGTTATCCTACATGGACTGGCCACTAAAGGGGGATATATAATGCACTGAAATAATGGATTACATATGTAGGAGTAGCCACTTTTTTATAGACTGGTCAAATTCTGGGGTGGGCAAACTACAGCCCATGGGCCACATCTGACCCACAGGACATCTCTCTCTGGCCTGCTGTCTTCCCGGCTGGATCTCCATGCCCACCCCTGGGGCCACCTCTCCATCACCCTTAGCCAGCTGTGGGATCAGCTCTTTGATGCCCCCTGTCCTCTCTGGCCACCTCTCTACCACTGCCCCCACATCCTTGCTGGCTTTGGACCACTGTGCTGCACCCTTTCCCTTCGCTGGCTCTTTGCCACTCTACCTGCGCGTTGCCCCTGGCCCTCTGTTGGCTCTCTGCCGGCCCCCACACTGGCTCTGTGCCACTGCATCCCCACCATTAGCTCTGCCCACTCTCTGCTGCCACACCACCCCTTCCAGCTCTGCACTGCCCCTGCCAGCCCTGGGGTCGGCTCTCCATTGTGACGCCAGCCCACCTCTGAATATTATTGCCCACCCTGGGTCAAATTTTTTTTAGAGAGATAGCACAGCTATATTACTGATTCTTGGGACTGCTGTATGGCTAGAAAGGATAAGTTCCTCTGCTGGAATAAAGGGATATTTCTTTAGGAATATTGATCCCAGACTGCTCATGAGACTGAGGTTTCCTGTTCCTGATGGGAAGTCCCTTTAGCTACATGGTTAACTTGTTCCCAAAACTACTACCAGTTACTATAAGGTGCATAATATGAAAGTTGCTGTGAGAGTTGTCTGAATTTGAACATTTCTGAACAAAATCCCCCAACCATACAAGATCTAGCTTGTGAATGTACTGATCATGTGTCAGGCTTGTGTTTGGCCTGACTTCCTCTTGCATACTGAATGTAACTGATTGTTTCACCTAAGAATGGCAGACTGTGATGCTAACCAACTTTTTAGATTCCTAGCACTATGCTGAAGCAGTCGGTTGAAACTGTCAAAAGCTGCAGCCAGTTGGAAAAATCATGGAATGGGATTCCTTTTTATTGAATAAATTCCCATAAATTCAAGTGAAAATAAGAACCAGAGTAGAATTCTGGTCTGGAAAAGAAACAGTGTGATGGGTCACATAGCAGAAGGATTTATGTAATGTGCAGAGGAAGTAAATTTGGCCAGAAAGTCCAACAGAGATACAGAGTGACAGAAGCAGCACCCACTCCCTCCAATACTGCAGATAACCCTCCTTTGATCACACAGCTCTCCTGAGGTTTGGGGGAGGGGAGGAGCTGGGGAACAATCACTTGTCCCACATTGAAGGGATCATTAAACAAACAAGAGCCACAACTAAACCTTCTGTCCCAAAAGAACAAAGATACTCCAGAGGTTAATGTTATGACACCTCAATGGACTGTAATCCAAAATTAGCATGTTCTTCTATCACCTTTCTACCAATCTTGTTACCACCCCTAGAGAGCCTTCATAGCTTTGTCCATAGTATTATATATGTATATTAGACTGTAATAATATCCTGTATGCCGGGACTTTGTTTTAGTAGCCAAATCTTCAGCTGATATAAATCATCATAGCTCTATTGACTTCAGTGTAGCTATGCTTATTTATCTCATTTGAAAAACTGGCACAATATTTGTTCTTCCAATGTAATAAAAATAATGCTGCCTTCTGGGCCATACAGTTTCAAGTGAAAAAGTGATTCCATAAATCACTTCCCAGTTGGATACACTTTCTTTAGCTAGATTGAGTATCCAAAAAGATTGAACGACCCTCGCAGTTCTATGATTGATCCTTTCATAACATGGCTGATGCACAATAAAGAAAGTGTTGGACCACTGCTATCTATGCAGTAATTTCCAGTGCTGTTAGTTCAGGTTGAGATTCTGAAAATACCTTACTTGGCCGTTGTGCTCATTGATTTCAGTGGGACTAGTCATGGGGTAAACTCTATACTCAATGCTTGTTTTTTTTTTTTTGTTTTTTTTTTTTAAATACAAAAAAAAAGTGCCTGTACTTGGCCAGGGACTTGGGGCTGTCGCTGGCAGCGGCAGTGAGAGCCAGGGCCACATAGTTGTGGAAAAAAAGGTGCTAGTACTCAGTACCCCTGAGTACCATCATAAAAAAATCCCTGCCTATACTGAATGGTATTTGTCAATATCTTGTCCCTAGTGATTATTTTTCACAATCACTAAAATTCTCTTAATTCAAAGAGTGAACATAAATATGAGATTGTGTCAGGAGGCATAGGTGGCACAGTGAAAGCTATAGCTTTTTAAATTCTGTCACATGTGCCCATTTCTGATTTAGTATAATGAACATTTAATTAAACTTTCCTATGGCTTGCAGCTATCTGAACTGCCTGGGAGACTCCTGATATTGTTCAGAAAATTGAGTCAGTAGAGAGGGGAACAAATAAAACAGGGCAACACATGGCAGTTTGTTAGAAAGGGAGCCTGGGACATTGAGATTTATTTTAATAAGGTACTTTGCCTGGAGGATTTTCTCGAGCTCTCAAAGTTGTAGTAAAACAGACTTATTCTGAAGTTCACCTAAGGTCATAAAGACGAATCTCAAGTACTTTATCTACTAACCTTCCCATTTTCTAACTTGAAGTTTGATGAATAACACCCTCTTATTTTTCATTGTACCCAGTTCACACTTTCAATCTTCTGTTAAAAATGTCTTATGGTAAAATTATGATTTATATGACAAAACCCTTTAGAGTACCAACCCAATATTCCAGAATGAAAAGGAAGGTGTATTTTATATCAATGAGCACATTTATTTGCAAATCAATTCAGATAAGTTTTACTATACCTGGCACAAGATTATAAATTACAGAACACTGCATATTTACTCTCTCACACACACGATTTCTATTCTGCCTTGAGTTACCAACATACAGCTTCCATTACTTCAGTGAAAGCTGTTCATGCATACCTGAGGCTTTGTTCTTTTAGAACTTGAAATCTTTTAAGACTGGAATGCATTGCTCAAAGATGTATTTGTTGGGTCGTGGGCACAAATGATTTTTTTCAACTGGGTCCCGAGAAAAAAGTTTTTGTGTTGGTGAAATGGAGTGAC
Source organism: Pelusios castaneus (assembly GCA_007922175.1). NCBI lineage: Eukaryota > Metazoa > Chordata > Testudines > Pelomedusidae > Pelusios > Pelusios castaneus. Next base: position 20,779,145 of record ML685793.1, on the reverse strand, counting down.
AAATCAGGCCCAAAGCATATGTATGGATTATCTGGATGATCTCTTAAAGCAATAAGGTTGTTTTACATAGGCTGTCTACTGTCCAGGATTCATTAGGAAAAGATTCTTAGCAATTAATAGAAAGCAGGAGTTACTAGTTAATATGGGAAAAATTTCAAACAATTATGAGGAGTTGGGGCAGGTCTTTTTCGTTATACGATGATGGAGAGAACAGCAGCCACGCCAAGTTTCTCCATATAAAGGGTCTTTGAACAGGTGGTGCCCCATTGGAAATAGGCTGAAGGAATGCTGATCCTATTGCCTATAAACTCTGAAGGGGGGTTGTGGAGAAGCAGAGTCTGCTACAAGGAGCTGTCCACAGATTTGGAAAATGAATTTAACCTCATTAACTTTGCTTAGTTCCTGGACAGGTTTGATTTGTCTCTTTTAAAGAGGGAGTTGAATTTCACCTTTAGTTATAAAACATTTGTTCCTCCTTTATTAGACTGAATCTGTTAATTAAAAATTAATAATTAACAATGTTAGTAAAATAGGCTGTTACAAGAATTTAATGGCAGTTGCTATTAAACTTTTTTATTGGTTATTGCAGAAATAAGTAGTTTAAATAGGATCTTGGGGAGTGAGTGGAGGAATAAACAATAGCTCTGAATTTTCTTTAAAATATAGCACAATAAACATTTGCTTTAAACCATGCAGCACCTGCTTGCACATATCAATAAATCTCCATATCTCAGAGGGCCTTATATTTATATGAATCTAAGGACAGACTATAACAAGGTTTATTGGATAATAACCAAACTAAATTACTCTTCAGGTGTCAAATCACTCCCTTCCATGGAGATGATCCTTGGGTCTAGGGGATGGAAAGTTGTACAAGAAGCCCCTTGCAGGTTTTTCCTTAAATCCTTCAATCAGGGTGAGGGGGAGCATTTCTGTCCCAAATTCCTCTGGAATCCATAGGAAGCCCATGCACATTGTGCTGAGTTCCTTTGTTGGCACCCTGTAGCTCTCCATGACAGCATTGTGCCATTGGGTCCTTTTAACGTGGGCTGCCATGGCAAGAAGGGGCTGCAGCAGGGTGAACAGATTTATTTTCCATTGACTCTTCTGAAGGATTTAAGAAACAATTAATGACACCTCTTCTCCCCTCTCCCCCCTCCCCCCACTCCCTCTCCGTCATACCTCTGCTGCCCCTAATTTGCTCTTTCCCAAACTGCACAAAAAGAAATCAACAGGATCAAGGACACGGAAGTTGAGAGATTCTATGAAGGTGACCAAAGTCCCCCATCCCTTCCTTTCTGTGACTGTTCAGGTGATTTGGCTTCAGATTTAGTTCAGCATGATCAAAATGTGAATCTCATCCACAATTTCCACAGCCTTTAGGGAAGTTTCAGCAGACAGGCAAACAGACAAAAAGCTACAGGCCCCAACTGTTCCTTTCCAAGTGCACTGACTAGATGTCCCGATTTTATAGGGACAGCTGTGATATTTGGGGCTTTTACTTATACAGGCACCAATTGCCCCTTACCCCATCCTGATTTTTTCACACTTGTTATCTGGTCATCCTCCTTCCAAAAGACTCAGTAAGCAGCAGAACTATCATGATCTCACTAAATGGAGTGGCAAGTTGCACAGAAGTTCTGTAGGGACAATGACAAATGACATTAGAGCTAGTTTGGGGGAAAAAGTGTACATTGTACACACACACACACACACACACACACAAAACCTCATCTCATTGTCAGACCAGCTCCATTTGGCATCTGCGTGTATCTTAAAATTCTCCTGAGGCAGTTCTCTCTGGAGCTAAGCTGGGGATGGTATATGAACGGTGGCTCCCATCTACAAACTTGAGACTCGAACCTGAGAATCTTACAAGCCATAGTCATTGCTACCACTGTTAGGAGTTGCAGGGCCATGTAAGGCTGTTCCATGTGCTTACTCCAGAGGAAAGGGAAAGATAATTCCCAAACTGTCCCCCCACCCCACCTCCCTGAAGGTAGTTCACTCCCATATCAAACTTATTTTCTTTAGTTTTGCTGAGGGATCAGATTTCTCCATGAAATTTGAATGGAGCCTTAAGATGGCCAGACCTCCTGAGAGACTTGGACACTTTTGATGTCATAATGTGAAAAACATTATGTTGGTACTGCATTTGCTGAGCTTGATTTGTCGATACAATAACATTTAGTTCTAAATGTTGTATGAGCAAGCATATGTGGTAGTTTGTATGTGCAGAAATATGCTGCCCTAAATTTTACATTCATTTTAATTGATGGAATTTGAATATAGGCCTTAATTTTGAGGTGCTATCAATCTGGTACCTTTCATGAGCACTTCCAGTGCAAAATTTTAAGTGACTATAAGCATTATTGGCACCATGAATTCTGATAATTTTCTTCAAATAACATGCCTTCAAGTCTATGTATCATAAACTAGTGTGGACTGATATTTACAGATATAAATTTCCTTCTGGGAAGCCCTTTGTTCATATCACAATGCATCAGTTCTTTAAAATGAGTGATAAATTAGTCAAACTAAACTTAATCTTAACCTGTTGCCACATGTTGAGTTCAGATTCAGGGAATGCAGCTGTTGTGAAGAGACCTCTCTTCACATTTCTCTTTTTAGGATATCTATCTCTTTGAGATGCATGCTTGTAGCCTGTATAGAGGTTTGAAGATAATCGCTTGGTCTTTAAATAGCGCCAGGATTTGGATTGGTAGCCAATGTAAAGCAAGAAAAAAACCAATGATCATCTAATCTGACCTCCTTGCTTACACATGCCATAGAATTCTAAACCTTCATTAGTTCACAACACTTAGCAGACATGATGCTGAACCACCTGCAGTTTGCCGGTTGCCTTCGAACTCAGGCTGAGGTATAGTAAGGGAAAACCTGGCCCTGAATAAATGGAAGGTTTACCATTGGCTTCATTGGTCCCAGAATTTCACCCAGAAGCAGTAGCTCAGTCTTAATATGAGAGAAGCATGCATATTTGTGCCTAAATCCATAATTGAAAAAGAGCGAGTAATCTTCTGACCAGCTGAAGTCAGAAGATGTAGTAGACAGAAATGGCTATATGGGCATCCATAGGTAGCAATGAGTCCATATAAGGACTCTGATTTGGACCACCTTAAGAATTGCAGAGCAAACTGATTAATGTGAGGTGAAGTGAAACTTCCTACTACTTTCTCTAGTATCTGCAGCTTCTGCTCATATCAAAGCTGAGACTGAGCTGGTCTTTATTTGTGCCACATCTTTGGACAGCATGGTGGTCACATGGGCTATGTCTACACTTGTTAAAATATGTCGACTTTGCTAAGTCGACTTTGACTTTAAATCGACCTTGTTAAGTCGACTTAGCGCATCCCCATTGTGCCTGGCTACATGGGGGCTGAGCAGGTCAGGAGCAGAAGCAGGGTGCAGGAGTGGGGTGGACAGGGCTGTGTTCTGCCCTGTGGGTGGGAATGTTAGGCTCCTACTGTGCCAGGAACCCTGGGAGTGAGATCAGTGGGGAAGGTCTGGAGGCCATGGAGGTCGATTTTAGGGCTAATCCACATCTACACTGACTTAAGTCGACTTAATAAAGTTGACTGAAGCAATAAGTCAACTTACATCCAGGTTTTATTAAGTCAACTTAATTTTTCCTTAAGTTGACTTAAGGAAAGACAAGTGTAGACACAGAGTAAATTAAGTCGACTTAAGCCTCCTTAAGTCGACTTAATTTACAAGTGTAGAAGCATGGCTCATGCTAAAGGAAAAAGATGCAGAGCTAAGTATTGCTATTATATTGATGGCACTGTAACCCATACCATCACTCAGCATCTCCAGCCTTGAATAATATATTTAACTGATCAGTTAAAGACCTACAAAAACTGCCAAGAAAGAAGAATTTTCTGTCACCACCAGTGTGATCCTCTGAGATTAAGGAAAGGAGAAAACTGTACCTGACTACATTCTTGCTAGTTCTTAAAAGAATGTCCCATAGCCCTTTGTGATGGAAGAGTTAAAAGTTGCTGATAGTTCTAACATCTCTTACATAGACATTTAGTTTCTGCCAGCCCTGAAAAGATCTGTTACCAGGTCCATCCCCGTACCAAAACCAGGACTGATGCCAGAGTGGAAAAGACAGAGAAGATGTGAGTTATTGATGAAGCTGATTAGCCATTACCTTATCAAGCCACAATCATGTCAATGGGGTTTAAAGGTGAACAATTAAGTATTTTATGGCCTGTCTATCATAACCATTGGAATTGTCTGCTGGTTTTCTCTAACCATGTCAATGGGATCCATATATACAATGTAGTAGTGCACTCTGACCCATTGCTTTCAGCACTTTTTCTTAATAGTGAAGCTGATATCGTCTTACCTTTGGTTGTATTTCCATGGAGCTGTAGAGCTCCATGTAGCACTGTCTCAAATACTCAGGCTACTCTACAAAGTGTCACAGCAGTTCTTTGCAACAAGAAATGTTTAAACCTCTAATTGTGCAGAGATTTGGCCAAGGCTTTGTAAATGTAGAAGAGACACAGTTTTTCACCAAAGTGGCATAAGATCGTAACTTTTAACTTGTAGATTATAAAATAGAAAGGATAAAACCTGGAGACCAGTGAACCATGGTGGCCTGTGAGGGTGGGTCAGCAGGAGAAGTATTTGGGGGATGGGGAGTGGAATGCATCAAAACCTGTAGATAACAGATAGTTGAATACAAGCAACTCCTTGAGGCTTCCAATCAGGTTTGCTATGCTCTTGCCAGTCCACTTCTTCCCTATATACCCATCTCAGAAGCTAGGGACACAGCACATTGCAAGGGTGATCCTGTTTGCACAGTTCTAATCTTCAAAGCAATTCATGAAATAAAAATATTTTCGAACAAAGTATTCTGAACATTTGATAACTGTTACTTAATTGGCACATGTATCTCCACCAGTGTGTGTACAACGTAAGAGTGTGCTGTTGTTCTGGGCCACTCCTGAGCATCAACTGCTAACCTTGACTGTGCCAAAAATAATTCTGTAAGTTACATATGCATGTTCTTCATTTGCAATGCTATGATTTGGTGTTCATGGTTTTTCCACAGCATTCTTCACTTTTACTGTGCATAGTATATGAACTTTCAAGTTGTTCAAAACAAAAAAGTCATTACAGATTCTGTAGTGAAAGCTGGACTGAATATTTTTCCTGCAGTTTTGGTGATGTTAGTTGTACATTTCATTAAAGATAAATGATTCTTACAACACACATGTATAAACTTGCAGTGTTCCCCGGAGCCAGTAATCAAAATCCTACAATTTGACTAATGCAAAGAGCTCTAAACCCTGAATAAGGTACCAGTAAACAATGCTCTTTCCAGATGCCTTCACAAATACATATTTCAATTTACACAGAACCATTTCAAGTCACTGTTTGTTTCTGTTCACACAAAATCAATCCTTGTCCTTTTTTTTTTTTAAAGCAGGCCTAGACTAATTTATTACAGTAATGTCCTAAAGGTATACATGTACTATTGACTTCTGTATTGACTCACAATCTTAGTTGTTTGTTCCTTTCCCTGAAAATCTCTCTTGTAAAGAGGCTGAGCTTGTGGCTTTTTGCTTTGTTTTACTTTTATTTTTTTTTAAATTCCTTGTAGATATTTTGCAGCAATCTGTTCCCTTGCTAGACTGAAGGCTCAGTCCTCAGAAGTGCTAGGCTTATGCTCGGTGCAATTAATGGAGGAAACAAAGGTAACTGTAAAACACATTTCTATTTTTCCTAGAAACTTGAGAGGAATTTGAGACCTGAACAGATCCCAATGCAAATGAGGGCTGCTCCAGTTTTTATCATCTAGAAAATGTCCTCTAGAGGCCATTGTATTTATCAGAGTTTAGTAGAATACTCTGAACTCCAGTCCTACTCCTGGTGCCCCCTCCTTACACCTTCTTAACCCAAATGGTACCCCAAGGTGTAGGTCAGAGACCATTTAAAATATTTATTGAATGCCAGGATGAGTAAATAAATCCTTAAGCAAGCAAAGAACACTATTGAGAGAAGCTTACGTCCCTTCAGCAATGGGGGACCCCTCTGTACGACAGTGGACAACCCAGAGGAAGGTTCTGAGGCACCTCGTTTTCACAGCAAAGGTTGCTGCCTTTCCCTGTGGTGAAGTCCACAGATTCCCAGGGACTATGCTAACATACAGCATCTCAGGAGAAGGCGGGGTGATCGAGTTTTGGGCCCAAGACCGAGATAGCTTGAAGGAACAAATAAAAGATGTACATCACAGCCAAGCCTTGCAAAACAGCAAAAATCAGCAAAACACCTTATATCGGGCCCCAGCCGCTTCACACATGAGACTGGCTGCAGCTAGTGCTTTGGGCATGAAGCCCAGCAACAGTTCATGGTCAGGTCGCTCATGGTGTGGGCAGGGGCGCCACTACCTGTCAGTCATAAAATCTTCCACTTCAGCCATACACACCTCAAGCTCCCATCTCATCCTTTCTTTGCCAGGCCCCGTCCCTGCATGCTAGAGTGAGTCTCAGTAGAGCAGATTGAAAAATGGAATTTCTATTCTATAGGAAATTCCAAGATTTTTAAACTTGGCTTCATCCTGAATCAGGACACGAAGTCAAAATCACAGAACTTTTCAGGAAATGAAATATGTTTTGACTTTTGTTACACTATAATCATTTTGATTTTATCAAAATGAAACCATGCAGCTTTCAGATCACTTTGTGCCACTATGAAGTTGTCCCATGAAGCATCAGTTTAAGGCTATAAAGATATCTTAGAGTTGAAGTTGGGATGAAGTAAAGGGAAATACTTCTAATGGTTATTGCTTCAGCTGCTTATTTTTCATTAGTGATCATGTAAAGAAGACACCACAGTTTGAATACAAACCTCTTATTGACTTTAAAGAAAGAGGCTAGCATTCTACCCCTCTAGATCTGTTTGAATTAACCTTGTGAGCCACCCTTCTCATTATCTTTATATTTACATCCAACATGACATATTTTCCATTTCATTCATCTGACAAAGTGGGATTGTGTCCACAAAAGCTCATGTGATAAATCTGTTAGTTTTTAAAAGTGCCACAGAACTTCTGTTCTCGAGGGTAACAGAGGACAGAACAAGGAGCAATGGTTTCAAATTACAGCTGGGGAGGTCAAGGTTGGATATTAGGAAAAACTTTCTCACTAGGAGGGTGGTGAAGCATTGGAATGGGCTATCTAGGGAGGTGGTAGAATCTCCATCTTTGGAGATTTTTAAGGCCTGGTTAGACAAAACCCTGGCTGGGGTGATTTAGGGGGAGAGGTCCTGCTTTTTAGCAGGGTGTTGGACTAGATGACCTCGTGAGGTCCCTTCCAACCTTATTATTCTATGATAATAGTGAGGCAGGAGATGAGAAGGGTGATTTAAGGGAAATAACCCTTTTGTAATGACCCAGCTATTCACGAGATTTATTCAAACCCAGTGTGAAGGTATCTAGTGTGCATATAAATTCCAAGTATCTACAAGTGTCTACACTTAAATTTTAAGTCGACTTTGGGGGGACCCTACAAAGTCAACCTAGAGCATCCACACTGGAATGCTAGGTGGACCTGGGACAGGTCCATGGTGGCAGGGGGCTCAGCCTTTGCCCCATTGTACCTGGGTACAATGAGGCAAAGGGGGACAGGTACCCTGGCAGGGCATAGGGGCAGGGCTCTGCCCTGCCCTGTGGGGTGGTATGCCAGGCTCTCCCTGTGCCAGCCACCCTGGCAGGGAGGGCAGTGGGGAAGTCCTGGAGAGGCCTAAGTCAACTTAGAGTGCCACAGAACTCTCATTGTTTTTTGCTGTACTACAGACTAACACAGCTACCCCTCTGAAAAGTGATTGATGTATTCTCAGTTTTGCCCCATTCCCTCTTCTGTTCCTTGTCCCTTCGGGTATGAGTAAAGCTAAGGATCCGTTGTGCGTGTGTGTATATGTGTGCGTGTGAGCTTTCGAGTACAATTAATGGGAAATCATAGTCCAGCAATTTACATAATATTGCTATTATAGAACATGATCATTCCACTTGGATAACATGGCATTTCTTTATTTAGCAATGGAAGCTATTTTTTAAATAAAGAACTAGTGGTATGTGTCTTGAACATATAATATAGATTCTCACCGTACCTTTCAAATATGAAGATACTGTTCAGTGCCTAAACCATGTTCTTTCTTGTATGCAATTATCTTTGAAAGTTGTTTTGTATCTTTAATATTACTTATCATCCATTCAGACACTGATGAGTAATGTGATTCTCATTACGTTCATTGCCTACTTACTACTTTTTGTGCCTGTTTACCTAGAAAAAGAGTTGGCTAGTTGCAGAGCAAAGTTTTCTCATGGCAATACTTGATTTCATTAGTAGAACAGGAGAGTAAGGAAAGTTTCTTACCCTATTAATGACAGACGTAGAACATGATCGTTTTTAGGTGTTCAGTTTTACAAGGCTCCAAACTGTTTTACATGCTTTTGACAGGTTTGTGGGGCACATTTTGTAGGACTTTCAGACAGATAGTTATTTCCAGATTGTGATACTGGCACTTCAACACCCCAGAAAAATTGGAAAGCCTAGTAACTTGGGTTTGGCCTGTCATTCAGCTGTTTTTTGTTCTAGATCCTTTACTCTGTTAGCAGGGACTCGTATGTTACCATATTAGGTAGAGATAGATGTATAAGAAAAAAATGGGCTTATACAGAGACTTTTTTTTTTTTTTTCCAAATTCGATTTATGTTCTAGCTGATGAAAAGATTTCACAAAGCTATTCTACTTGGGAGAAACTTAAATGTGAATTCAACAGGTTTGGTCTAAAAACCTTATGTTCACTTTAATTCTTCTATTTTCCCGATCTGTTGGTTATCAGTCATTTATTACTAGTGTTCAGAACTGTGCATGTAGAAAATTAGTTTCTTTTCAAACCTCTTTTACTAATATTTTACCAACCTAGTCAACTGCACAAATGGGTATTAAATGATACACAAGAACTGGTAATTCTTAAATTGAACTCTTATTTTATATTAAACTGGTGTGCTCCAGTCAAAATAGGAAAGATGGAGCAGGAACGACAAAATAAGTTTTCTTCCCTTTACCACACGACATCCCAGGAGGAGATAGCTTGTGTGTCTTTGCTAAGAGCACTGGGAGATTGCATTGACATTTAAGTGAATCAGGCATCTTTTTAGATAGCTAGTAGCATTGAAAACAAGACATTCACCTACTTTTTAAAAAATAAAAATAAAAAAACCCCTCAACTGATCAGCTTTCAATATCTGAGTTTTATTTTAGACTATCATGGAAACTTTGGCATCATTCTTGTGGGATTATACCATTCTCTAGCAGGAACAGCCCCCTTTCCAGATGTTATGGTACAAAATATGGGAATCCCTATGTATTGTATGCCCATCTCCCCATTCTAGCTGGGGTAAGAATTAGACTATGGTAGGAGCCGAGGAGTGAGGTGAACTAGCAAGGAATGTCCATAAAGTGTAGGTCTTGTCCATATTTCTTGGGCAGAGTGGGGTTGGAGGTTTACTCCTGAACAGTTAAACCTGTTGCAGAATCAGTACCTGCATCCTTCAGTAAGTATATAATACCATGTATGTACTATGCTGGAAAGAGTCATCTGATTCTGTGAACAGGAATAATGCTATTTTATTAGCAATCCTCATGAAATAAATGGTTAACTTTTAAATCAACTTCTCTCATTAGTAGTTACATGCCTCTTTGCAACTAAAAACCAAGTCAAGGTATGGTTTCAAAATTCTTTCTTTTACATGCATAACCATGCTTCAAGATAATCAATTTCAGCTTCTGAGAAGCTATTTCATTTTCTTTGTATGTCTGAGGTATGCAGATCGCTAAAGCATTCATAGAATCATAGAATAATAGGGTTGGAAGGGACCTCACGAGGTCATCTAGTCCAACCCCCTGCTAAAAAGCAGGACCACTCCCCCTAAATTATCCCAGCCAGAGTTTTGTCTAACCGAGCCTTAAAAATCTCCAAAGATGAAGATTCTACCACCTCCCTAGATAGCCCATTCCAATGCTTCACCACCCTCCTAGTGAGAAAGTTTTTCCTAATATCCAACCTTGACCTCCCCAGCTGTAATTTGAAACCATTGCTCCTTGTTCTGTCCTCTGTCACCCTCGAGAACAGCCTAGCTCCCTCCTCTTTGGAGCAACCCTTCAAGTAGTTGAAGGTTGCTATCAAATCTCCCCTCAGTCTTCTCTTCTGTAGACTAAATAAGCCTAGTTCCTTCAGTCTCTCCTCATAAGTCATGTGCCCCAGCCCCCTAATCATTTTTGTTGCCCTCCACTGGAGTCTTTCTAATTTGTCCACATCCTTTCTGTAGTGGGGAGCCCAAAACTGGACACAGTATTCCAGATGCGGCCTGACCAGTGTCGAATAGAGGGGAATTATCACATCCCTCGATCTGCTGGCAATACTCCTACTGATGCAGCCTAATATGCCATTGGCCTTTTTGGCAACAAGGGCACTGTTGGCTCATATTCATCTTCCCATCCACCATAACTCCCAGGTCCTTTTCTACAGCGCTGCTACTTAGCTGATCGGTCCCCAGCCTGTAGCAGTGCATGGGATTTTTCCGTCCTGTTACATTCGTCCTTCCAGAATTGTTGTCATCTGAAATTTGAGCACCAAGTTCAGCCATATGAGGCAACTTAGATGATAGAAGCACGTTGTATGTGATGTGTGCTTAATTTTAAGAAAATCCCTATTAAATATGTGGAGTAGCTGTAAAGAAATAGACTGGAATATAAATAGATGTAATCTAATGTTCATTTATATGATAGCTAGTTAGAAAAAGGAAGGAGTCTGACTTTTATTTAGCAGGGAATGTGCTGATGAATGATATTTGTCCTATTAAAGATCTTTTTACCCAAACAGAGCCAAAAGTTGGACTATGATCATATACCAGGCTAGCAGCTATCTGATCAGGTATACATTTAGTGCAGTCACTAGAAGCTTTAGCTTACTTATGTTTTAGCTTAAAACTAGTGTAAATGGTATGCTCAAATCATTGCTTTAATTCGGCCTTATATTCGGTGTCTATTGCAGGACTGGGTAGATGACGTTCCGTGGCCTGCAATATGCAGGAGATCAGACTAGGTGATCACAATGGTTTCTTCTAATCTTCAAATCTGAGTCTCAATCCAGCAAACTTTGACATGTATTTATTTGGGATTGGGACAGCAATGTCAGTAGCACTAGAGGGTTTTGAGTTTCAGAAGTTCCAGGAAGTTGGGTGCTGTAATAGTCTGATTTCCTGATCCCATGTCTACTCTATTAATGGGTTGCTGGCATGCCAGGGGTCAAACTAACCACATCATTTGTGACTTGCAGGAGATCTACAGAAGTCAATGACCATGGACACTCTACTATGGACACTCTATTATGCATAGGCCCAGAAGCGGGTAGCCAAGTTGAAAGATGGATCACAACCGAGCGTCAGTGCTGAAGCCACCTGCTTTTGATGGTATGGCAGATGGGATGTCCCTTTTGCATGCCATTGATGTTCCATCTACACCCAGTTGATGTCCTCATTATTTATCTTTGTGAAAATGATCTTGGGATGAATATACTTGAGAATTAGGATTCATTGGTGGTGTGGAATTGATCAAATTTCACTGAGTCCACAAACAAGACTGGTTTGGTCACATACTCATGAAGTTTGTTTGGAGGGCCATCAAGACAATGTGGTAGTGTCTGGAAAAATGTGAACTGCAACGTTGTCGATTTTTGGTTATATGATGGACCCAGTTAAATTTCTGGTATGTGAGATTGGGGGATAAGCATACAGCACTGCTCCTTGATATTAAATTAATAAATTGAGGCCTGATGCTTAAGCCATCCCTGTGTATGTTGTTCAGGATACATAGGTGAACGAACAATTGAAAAAATGTATTACATAGTCTTTCTGCAGCATTCCCTAGCTTTAAGACCAGATTTTTATCTCCGTTACAGCATATAAATAGGAACTAACTCCAGATTTCCACAGTATTACGAGATCAAAATCTGATATTTGAACCAGACTCATTATTCCTAGTGACCCTGACTACACCTTCTGTCACAGAAGTTCATCTGCCTACATGCTTCATCTGACATCTTGCATCTCCACATGTGACCACTTCCTGGAGCCAAATAAAACACAATATTCCAGTCAAACTACTCATATAAATCAGGAATTCTGCTTGCTTATGCTTGTGTGGGTAATATCACCCAATAACTCTGCTTCAAACAGTGTAGTCTAGCCTATTATATATAGGGCTTCACAAACACTGTCAATTCAACATCATCTGTTGTGCCAATGGATTCATTAGCTTGTCAATATACATACTAGCTTCTTTTCAATTTCTCCAACACTTCATTTAGTACACCCACTCAAATCTTCAATTTCCCATAAGGATCTTAAATCTTGTAATTTTTTTATTTTCTTAAGAAGGGTATAGATTGGGGGCAAGGATATAATAGCTCTGTATTTTGGATTTAATGACTGCATTACAGTTTTCCTGATTTGGCATATCTATTATGAGGCTTGTCACTTGCCATTCAGGAATTGTATATAATTTTTCATTTATAAATTAGTATACTCCTAAAGGTGTATATATATAGCTTTAGGAGTATACTAACTTAAAAATGAAAAATGATTAAGGAAGTATACAATTCCAATCGCTCATACCCACAATAGCATCTAGTTAAGGATATCTTAGTCCCATTGTTTGTTTGAAATGGTTACAGTTTGTTAAAGCCAATTATTTAACAGCTATAATTCAAAGAACTTGCAAGTTCACTTGTGCCGATGACTGAGCTTGAAGGCTCCACAGGCTGAATAGCTCTATATTATGGAGCTTAATTAGTACGTACTTCATGTCTATGTGCTGATGAACAGTAACAGATTGAACAGTTTCTGCTTTTCCCCTCTATTTATCTGTAGGATAGAAACAATATGACATGCAACTACTCAAGATCCCCCATGTTTCCACATCAGTTTGCACACCAATCTTTGCCAGTTTAAGAAATAAGAGGGGAGTTAAATCTCTATATACCTTATCTTATTACAAAGGCACCAAATAGTTAAGGGTTTTTGGCAGACATTCCTTGTTCATAAGGAATCGGTAACTGTACCTACACATCTATAATTGTTTGTTTATCACATGAGCTTTTGTGGGAGAAAATCCCACTTCATCAGATGCTTTGAAGATTCTGACTCTGATTTTCGCCCACGAAAGCTCATGCAATAAATACATTTTTTAGTCTTTAAAAGTGTCACAGGACTCCTTGTTTGTTTTGCTGACCTAGATTAACATGGCTACCCCTTTTGAATGTATCGTTGTGTTCACTATATTATGTGTAGAGGGAAACATAATTTCTAGCTATGCATTCTATGATCATTTCATGTTTCAAATAATACCTGATTTTCTCATTATGATAGAGGTCTTATGTAAAGCCATTTAGCATAACTGAGGAATGTATTAAAATGGAATAGATTCAGTAACGTGAAGTATAACCTTTGGTAAAATGCAAGTTATTGTGGAAAATCTGCATATTTCAAAACAAAAAACTTATTGCTTTTCCTTGTGGTTGCCACTAAAGAAAAGGTTAAAAGGCCCTTCTATTTGTATAATGTCTTGTGTTCCACTTTCCAAAACAAATTGTCTTTGGAGGTGAGATTTTCCAAATTTGATTTCTATGTAATGTTGAATCTGTTTGTGAGTGTGCATGTGATGTTTGAGTGAAATATCTACAAGTCAATTTTTGAGATCAGTGCAAAAAAATCTGTTGTGGGAATGGTCCATAACTAAAAAATTCTTGAACAGCGTTAGATTGGTGAAGAGACAGATATTCAAATGTTCTCCATAATTCCAATGTCTGTTGACAATTAGAGTAGTGGAATATTTCTGCAAAACTAATGCAGGAAAATGATTAACTCTTTGGACTTTAAACTCACATTGTTGTATTTCCTTCAGTTGAGGAAAAATAGGAATGGGGAGTTGCACCTCTTTGGGGATTAAATGCTGATGCTCCACTGAGCAAAGCCTCAGTATGTAAATTATCTTTATACAAATGATCTTGTAAATTCTCAAGAACAGAGAGTGATATAATCAAGCAGCTTGAGTTGGAGCACTTCTGTGTGTAACCTTTCCCACAAAGTCCAGTACAACTCAATGGTGCTGATAGCAGCTGGAATCACTGTAATCTTTCTGCACATGGGATTAAGACTTTTGCAAATATATTATCACAGATCTATCAGCCACTCCTATAGAGGTTTCCTGTTCAGGGACTTCTATTTTCCTGGAAGAAGGGGGTTGGTGGTCAGTACTTGTCCCTTAGGGTTGTTGCATTAAAGCTCTCTGCAAATATAATATTACATTGATTTTATGTTTGGAAGGGTTTTTTTCCCCCTAATTTATACCATTAAATAATTATTCATCAAGTTTAACTTTAATTCCAGATACAGTATTGCAACTTCAGATCATAGTCTTATGCATTTCTATTGAATTAGTATTGAGTTTAATAATGTGCATGAAACTCCTGCTTTCAAAATGTGCACGGTAGGCACTATTTGCTTTTATCTTAAATAAACTGGATTTGTTACACAGCTGAGGTTTATCATTTTCAAATAAAGTATTTTCTTGAAGAATCAGAGCAATCAAATGTGTGGACATGATTCAAACATTCAAATTATTTTTCAACTCAGAACCATCAACATTAAAGAAGGGATGTGTAAGTGCCCTTTCATTATGTATTTCACCTTTGCTATGAAGGAACTCATAATTTATTTTGATATTTTATTGGATGTCACATCTCACTATGCTACAGCTTCACTGTAATTTAACATGGTGTATTGGACAAATAGTGTTGATTGGCTCTCAGATGCAATCAAAATTTTGCTAAATCACAGCCGGCTTGCTGTCATAAATATATCCAGCTATCGGGCTGCTCCAGACTTCCTCATGTCTCTGTGAGTACAGTGTTAAATGTTTTCCACAAAAGGCTATTAATTTGAACATGGGAAGGATACTTCCTGTCATATCAGAATAAAGTTCTAAAGGCAATGTTTGTTTCAAGGAAAGAGGAGCTCATCTTAACATTGACCCAAGTTCAAATTCAGATCCCACTCAAAAGCAGTGAATTCAATTTATGTAACATGCTAATGGCTGGGCCTAAGAGGCTTGATCAACCTATGAGAAGAGATAGCAAGAAACTGCTCTGCTCTTTGAGTCTCTGACCTCCAGAAAGTAAAATAACTGTCTGAATTTTCTGGAGGGCATGAAGAGGCCATTCACTCCTGTACCTCTCCATGGGTGTAGCCTGTTCCCCTCTATCTTACAGTTCCACTCCAGAGCACAGTGCGCAGCAGAAGCTGTGTCTGTGCATTGCTGTGCATCC
Source organism: Pelusios castaneus (assembly GCA_007922175.1). NCBI lineage: Eukaryota > Metazoa > Chordata > Testudines > Pelomedusidae > Pelusios > Pelusios castaneus. The sequence goes on along the minus strand of ML685793.1, from coordinate 20,763,722 downwards.
TTTCTGAGCAAAGACTAATTACGCATGACCTTTGTGAGCCATGCAAAGGAGGCTTCCTGAATGGTTTTGGGCTTTAGATATTGGTGTAAGATCTTGGCTTTGTTCCTGGCTCTAATAAAAGTTTCCTGTAAGACTTTTGAGTTAGTCAGCTAGGGCTTACTCCAAAGTCCAGAGAAATTGATGGGAATATTCAGTTTGGAGCTGGCTCTTAATTCTTCTGGGCTGGCTCCTCAATTGCTGAAAATCAAAATGGAGCCATTGGCTTCAATAGAGCAAAGCACATTTTTACACTAGCTGAGCATACAGCTGTTTTTGTCCTAGTATCCCTTCTGCAAGGTGGGGATAAAAATACTCTCTCTAACTTCACAGGGGATGGGAGTAAAATTCCTTGATGTCCACATAGTCAGGTACTGCAGTAATGGGCCATATAAACAATCTTTTCTATCTAGGTATATCTGGGAATTTGTGCTTGCTTCCGTTCCACCCTCTGTGCACATCCATCAATGAATCTATCTCTCAGGCGTTATTCATTATTTACTTGCCTGCTATTTTTACCTAAAACTTAGCATTTTCATTTAGAAAAGGTTTAATTTTTCTGGTATCTCAGATGTATAACACACAGTTGAAACTAGGAGCTGGCTTATACAATTCTCCCCCTTCTGATAGTTATTTCTACAATAGATAATTTGTGTGAAAATGAGGGAACTGATTTTCTAACCAGCTCATTAGGTGCAATTAGAAGAAAATTGTCCCTTAGGGTTAATGTAACTCAGCCAAAGTAAAATGATTCATGTTGAAGGGCTATCTTCCCTTGAGGATACTAATGTCTTGCTAGCTTATTTTTCTGACACTTCTAGCAATTTTATTTGAAATTACTTTTTTCATTAACTATAGGACTCTCGATCCTTTGGTAGAGAGAGAATACAATACAATTCACTTTCTAATAGAAAACATTTGTACATGCCTTGCAGTTTATAGCCTTTTAAAATTATTTCTTCAGTGAAATCCACCTACTGTCCAATTAAAAAAATCAATTTCGAAAGATTTTAGAAGATTTTACTGCAGCCACTGGTTTACTAGGTTGGTGTTTTGTTAATTTTATGACAATGTCACTGTTATCTAAAATAGAAGAGCAAGAGTGCGGGATAGTACAAAGTGGGCGCATATCTCGAAAGAGGGTTTAATGGGAGCTGTGGACACATCTCCAGGGAAGGCATATGAATATAGACAATACTGTAACGTATCTAATGTACTAGTGTTTAGCTATTCATTTCAAGTGATTCTTAAGCACATTGGCTGTGTCTACACTGGTAAATTAAGTCGACTTAAGCTTGCTTAAGTCGACTTAATTTACCCTGCATCTACACTACACTTAAGTCGACTTAAGCAGCTTAAGTCGACTTTAGGAAAATAAAGTCGACTTAATTAAAATTAAGTCGACTTTATTAAACCTCCTTTCCACTAGACCTAAGGCTTAAGTCAACTCCCTAGAGTCGACTCAAGCCAGTGTAGCTGTGGGTTAGCCCTAAGTCGACTTAGGGCTACCCCAGGGCTACACCAATGCCCTCCCTGCTGGGGGGGGGGCACAGGGGGAGCCTGGCATGCCCCCCACAGGGCAGGGCACAGCCTTGCCCACCCTGCCCCTATGCCAGTGATGGCAAACCTTTTAGAGACCGAGTGCCCAAACTGCAACCCAAAACCCACTTATTTATCGCAAAGTGCCAATACTGAGGTTTTAGTTTAGAAAAAACAACTTATACATTAACATCTTTTGTCTTAAAAGAAAAACACAATAACGGAGCTTTCAATGATACAAACAACTTAATTTTTAGAAAGGTTTTTATTTAAAATTAATTTTTAAAAAGCTTTTTAAAAAAGAAGGAAGGAAGGAAGAGAAAGAAGAAAGGAAGGAAGAGGAAGACGAGAAGGAAAGAAGGAAGAGAAAGACGAGAAAGAAAGAAGGAAGGAAGAGGAAGACAAAGAAGAGAAAGGAAAAAAGGAAGAGAAAGAAGGAAAGAAAAAGGAAGGCAAACAAGAGAAAGGAAGAGAAAGGAAGAAAAAAGGTAGGAAAAGAGAGGTGGAGAGAAGGAAAGAAGTTAGAGAAGGAAGGAAAGAAAATGGAAGGCAAAGAAGAGAAAAGGAAGGAAAGAGAAAGGAAGGCAAAGAAGAGAAGGAAGAAAAAAAAAAAAGAAAGAAGCCAAGGCCGCTGGCGGCGGGGACCCGAACGCGGCCCCGGCAGGGCAGACCCCGACACCGGAGGCCGATCCTGGCCCTGTGCCGGGAGGCCGAGGCTGTTGGCGGAGCGGAGCCGGCCCCGGCCCCAGCCCCGGGCTGGGAAGTCGAGGTGGCTGGCAGGTGAGAACCCAGGAGCCTGCTCCGGCCGCGGCCACCCCGCTGCCCCGGCCGCATGGGGTAGGCAAGCAGGGAGGCCTGCGCGTATGCTCCGGCCCTGAGCCTGCCTGCTCCGCCCTGGGGGCGGGGAGGGCCAGCCCAGAGGCCGGGCTCGGGCCGGGTCTGCCGCAGCGAAGCTGCAGCCCGGGGAGTCTGCAGGGAGCGGTGGGGGCTGCCCGCCTGCGCGGGGGTCCCTCACTGCTGTGTGCGTGCCACCAGAGAGGGCGCCGAGTGCCACCTCTGGCACGCGTGCCATAGGTTCGCCACCACTGCCCTATGCCCTGCCAGGGTCCCTGTCCCCCTTTACCCCATTGTACCTAGGTACAATGGGGCAAAGGCTGAGCCCCCTGGCATTGGGCAAGGGGTGCTGCCCCTGCCCCGTGGACCTACCCTAGGTCCCCCCAAGCCCCTAGAAGTTGACCTAGGAGTTCAGTGTGGATGCTCTAGGTTGACTTTTTAAGTTCCCCCCAAAGTCGACTTTAATTTTAAGTGGAGACACATTAAATTGACTTAATGTCGACTTAAATTACCCAGTGTAGACATAGCCATTCTGCCGACTCTCTCATCTCCATTTTGTTTCTTTGATTGTAGTGGGATTTTATGGTATATGAGACAGGATAATGAGATGAGGCAGATTAAACTCTTTGCAATTCAAATCCTCATTCACAAAAATAAAAACATTCATTGGGTTACTTGCAAAACCTATCTTTGTTTTGAAATTATGTATTTCCTGCATGTGTGCACAAGGAGTACAATTAAACAATTTGTGTGCATAAATGTAAGATCTTGCAGGTAACCTGATGTATTTCTATATTTGCCAATGCATACATTATATCCATGTTTGAAAACTGAGACCATTGTTAGATATTCTTTTCTTTTTCTTCAGCTATCAGAGAGCTGGCTTTTCTTAAAGTGTGTGCGCGCATATACCTGGACTTTCAAATCTACACTATTTGCTACACTATTTGCTATACTACACTATTTGCTCAAGAGTTTTAACCAATTCAATTTAAGTTAAGTTGCAATCACTTCTCTAGGAAGACTATTCAGCATTTTATCTGATCTTAGTATTAAGAAAATTTTCCTGACATTCCGCGTACATTTTTTTTGTTCTGTTTTATCTCGTTGTTTCTCGTAATATCTGTTGGCCCATTCTAACTAATTCCGGCCCATCTTAGAATCATAGAATCATAGGGATGGAAGGGACCTCACGAAGTCATCTAGTCCAACCCCCTGCTAAAAAGCAGGACCACTCCCACTAAATCACCCCAGCCAGGGTTTTGTCTAACCAGGCCTTAAAAATCTCCAAAGATGGAGATTCTACCACCTCCCTCGGTAACCCATTCCAATGCCTCACCACCCTCCTAGTGAGAAAGTTTTTCCTAATATCCAACTTTGACCTCCCCAGCTGTAATTTGAAACCATTGCTCCTTGTTCTGTCCTCTGTTACCATCGAGAACAGCCTAGCTCCCTCCTCTTTGGAGCACCCCTTCAAGTAGTTGAAGGTTGCTATCAAATCTCCCCTCAGTCTTCTCTTCTGTAGACTAAATAAGCCTACTTCCTTCAGTCTCTCCTCATAAGTCATGTGCCCCAGCCCCCTAATCATTTTTGTTGCCCTCCGCTGGACTCTTTCTAATTTGTCCACATCCTTTCTGTAGTGGGGAGCCCAAAACTGGACACGGTATTCCAGATGTGGCCTGACCAGTGTCGAATAGAGGGGAATTATCACATCCCTCGATCTGCTGGCAATACTCCTACTGATGCAGCCTAATATGCCATTGGCCTTTTTGGCAACAAGGGCACACTGTTGGCTCATATTCATCTTCCCGTCCACCATAACTCCCAGGTCCTTTTCTACAGCGCTGCTACTTAGCTGATCGGTCCCCAGCCTGTAGCAGTGCATGGGATTTTTCCGTCCTAAGTGCAGGACTTTGTACTTGTCCTTGTTGAACCTCATGAGGTTTCTTTCGGCCCAGTGTTCCAATTTGTCCAAGGCTCCCTGGATCCTGTCCCTGCCCTCCAGAGTATCTACCATTCCCCCCAACTTGGTGTCATCCATGAACTTACTAAGCACGCAGTCTATTCCATCATCAAGATCATTAATGAAGATGTTGAGTAGAACCGGCCCCAGGACCGACCCCTGGGACACTCCACTCATTACCGGTTGCCAATCAGACATCGAGCCATTGATTCCTACCCGCTGAGCCCGTTGATCTAGCCAGTTTTTGATCCACCTTATGGTCCACTTGTCCAATCCATACTTCCTTAAGTTGCCGACGAGAATGCTGTGGGAAACCGTATCAAAAGCCTTGCTAAAGTCAAGGTATACCACATCAACGGCTCTTCCCACATCCACAAATCCAGTCATCTCATCATAGAAGGAAATCAGGTTGGTCAGGCATGATTTTCCCTTGGTGAATCCACCTTGACTGCTCCTGATCACTCTATTTTCCTCCAAGTGTTTCAGGATGGATTCTTTGAGGACCTGCTCCATCTTTTGGGTTTGTTTTTGTTCTGTTCAAAACACAACCACATTTCACTCTTACTAAACTTTAAAAATATCTCCCAATCTTACTTTGCTATCCTAATGTTCCATAAAATAATGGCTTATAACATTTCAAAAAGCAAAACTATTGTAATTTGCAAAATATTAAACTGTAGTTACCACCTGAAAGCTGCACAAACTCTTTAATCATTGTCTCTTTCTTCTACAAAACACTGCTTCCAGGTCAGGAAGGCTATCTAGTTCTGGTCTGTAATAAAAATGTAATTTATAAATGCCAGATTTTTGTATTGGCCATAGTTGTAGCTGCTAAAACAATTAACTTTTGATCCCCACTGGGTGTAAGTTAAATGGTCTTATTATTCTGCAAAGCAACCAACCATTTTTCTTTCTTTAGCTAAGAATTGAGTTCAGCAGTGGGAGAAAGACAGTTGATCTGATTTGCTCTTCGAAATCCCTCTAGTTGATGAATTTGTGTATAAAGAGGAGCACAGAGGATAGTTTTGTAATAAATACATTATTGGCATTATCTATTAAAACTGAACTGCTCAGCCATTCTTGAGACAGTGAACTTTTAGTTCAGAAGACCTTAATTAAGGGTTGTTGCATAGCTTTTATGTAATCTTATTGACCTCGGATTTTGCATTAAGCAGTAATTTCTATGTAAAAAGAAAGTTATGTAATTTACCAGGCAAAACCAAACTAGTTAATTTGGCACTAAGCTTACTAGCCATACTAACGTTTACTGAAAACTGCCTTAAAACAACACTGCAGATAAAAATAATCAAACAAAACAAGGCAAAACATTCTGGGGCAAAATCTCTGCTGACATATACCAACAGAACTCCAGGAACCTAAATGGAGTTTTGCCTTTTAAGACCATTAGAAAATTGGCCGCCTAAATCTGAGAACCTAGAAATTTGTAGTTAAGAATCAAATCAAATAAAAGACATCATAAACTTCTATACATATACACACATCTACCCCACTACTATTACCGTCAGAACACCCAGAAACTCAGCTCAAGAAAATTGCAACCACCTGAGAACAGACTTAATCAATAACCTGAAAGAAAGGGGGGTAAATTTTACTAGGGTATTTAACTCCTAATTCCAGAAGACTCAGCCAGGTGTTCTCAAACTTTATATCTTAATCTAGGGTGTCTTGTATACAATTTGTAGACCGTCTTGATTTAGATTTGCTATGGAACCTCAACTCCTGCTTGCCATTATGAAACATTGCTGGGCTAACCACAGCAGTTGCCTATTAGGAAAAGAAATATTAGTCATATAACTAAAAATACATTAAGTAACTTGAATGTGTAAGAGTGCTTTCCTTTATGATTTTTGAAAGTCTTTTTACTGGGTCTTAAGCTGGGTTTAAACTGGCCATATTGATGTCTAATTAATCCATAGAGGGCCATGCAGACACTGTAATTTATTTATCAGCCTTGCGATCTTTATTATAAACATCAAAACAATTACTTAACTAATTACTTCATTAATCCCGACCACCAAAACTAGTCTACAGCAACATTCCTAACCACTCATGTCTCCAAAACACATTGCCTGTTACTTCTAACATGCACCTTCCTACAATATACATACACAATACATGGAAATCAGACTCAAACATTATTAATATAGATCTCTGTTCTTAACTAGCAGTAAGTCCATTCCAAATTTTTAAAGTAAATTTGTCTATCTCTAAAATATTAATTTTTTCAGAGATTGCACTTTATGCAACTTTTAGGAACTGGCTGTTTACATGATTTTAATTATGTGATTTTAAAAATAATTACATGATTTTATAAATATCTACACACTTTCATATCAGACCATGGGCACAGTTTTCAAGCATGGAATCCTAACCCTTAGAATTTGAGGATTATATGCTCATAATCAGTAAATTTCTCTGATTTACTGATTATACTCATTTTGGGTACCTCTAGCATAAAACCTGCAAAAATCTGCATCCCTTCTCAACTGAACCCTCATCCACATGTACCCAAGTATAAGCAGCTCTTCTAGGTTTTATGATGGGGAAATTCCTCCTCCACCCCCCAGATGCCTGTTTCCTACTGGCTATCTGTCTGAGATAAGGGAGCAAGACAAGACTATGAGGTTGATGTCTCATGGAAAGAAAGGCTGGAGAAAATGGAAGGATTTGATACCAACAGGAATCCTGACTTGGCCTTGCCTCTGTTCTCTCAAGTATAGTGCAAGCTTCACCAAACTCTGGAAATTATCCAGTCTGCTAAATGTTGATAAAACCAATATCATATGAGCATTTAGGCATGTAAAATGGGTATTAAATTAACTTGTAGGAACATATTGTTAAGCACCTATTCTTAATATAAAGGCACATTTTAAATGTCTGATTATTGTATTCTCTGGATTGTCAAACTTAAATGTTTTTTCTTTGTCTTATTTCAGGAGTAATTTATAATCATTTGTATAATGGTTATATAGGAAATACCAGTGTTACTGATAAGTAATGAAAATTGATTAATTTATTTGTCCCTTTCATGAGGAGTAAAAACTTACATCTGCATCTTCATTTATGTAAAATGAATGCTAAAGAATTACGAAGCACAGACACTAAACTTGTTTCCCAATGACACTGCATATTAAACAGGACTGTATTCTTCCATTAGCTGATAAATACAAGAAAGCTATTTTGTCCCAAAACACTATGAAGCACTCAACTTAAACCAGTAGCATTCAGAAATTGAGGGTTAAAGGGGAAAATAGTGTTTCAAGATCAAGGGAAAAAAAACCTGTTGCTTAAAAAGTGCAACACAGAGGTGAACAATATTAGGGTCTGATCTAAAGGTCATTGAATCCATCCTATACTAGTTTGCTGGGGCTTATGGCCATTTTAATTCATAGGGAGCTGCTCGAGTATGCATAGATTCCTAATCCAAATATCAGATAACCTAGACAGTTATGTGTTGACTTGCTGCTCTGTCATACTTGGGGAAAGGAGATTGGGAAGGTTTAGTGACACTGTTGGGTCTGTCTCTAGTTTATTGATAATCCTAGGGAAATTCTGTATAGGTCAGTATTTATGATCTCTTACACATAAGCAACAATTAGTCACTCTATTGTTTAGTTATGAACAAAGAAAGATGAACCAGTTTGTTTTGAAGGGTGAAGAACAAATCAGACTTATGGTAAAGGGGCTTGAAATGACCAGCTGTGACATTGTTTGCTCACTACAAAATGTAATATTGTTCCATAGATCCCTCTTTAATATTGAATTACTATATGTACATTTAAGTTCTCGTTCAAAGATGTGCAAACTACACATAGGCTCACGGACAAGCAAGTTGCCCATTTGAAAAAAATGCTATTTGGTGAGCTATTTTAATTGAAATATGAAGTTGGAAATATTTTCTTCTTATCTGTATCTCAGCCGCAGCAGCTCCCCAGCCATAACTCTGATGTGAGATCCATTCCCTAGTGCATATAATTGAGGGGCATGGGAAAGGAATAGGGAGCAGAAAGAATATTGTCAAAAGGCAACCTAGATAGTAGAAAAGCATCACTGCTGTTGTGGAGGCACATCTTAACACCATTACTCTAGAGAGAGAACACAGACAAATAAGAGAAAGGTGTGACACTCAGCATGCTTCTATTTGGACCAGCATGCTATTGTAGTAGTCTCTGTACAAAATATGATGCGAGAGCATTTGCAAACTAATGATGCATCGATCATTAGTATTCTTGCATGATTTGTATGTGAGCAGTTATGAATGTATGGTAGAATTGCAACTAAAATATCTGTGAACCAGCTATGGCAGTGGAAGGAGATGGAAGGGAACTGAACAATACGCATTTCAGTTAACGCAAATATGGAGGGAGGGGTAGACCGTGAATCCTCCTTCAACAGCAGACTCCATGGAACCTTCTTCACTGTTTGAATGAACTTTACTTTCAGGGGTCACTATCAGAAGAATTCATTTCCAAGGTTTACAGGTCTATAAAGACAAGGGGCTGAACCTAAAGTTATAAGTAACAGAATCAACTTTTATACAATATTACTGTGTTCTATAGTGAGATCTTTTTTGAAAGCTAATGAGAGCCTGGTGATTAATATCATTGTGAAATATACATATTATCACTACCTGCCCAAACAGGAGGGAATGTCACACTAATTACATATCTCCTATGTAAACTGAGCATGGTAGAATCAAAGCAATGGAAGCTCTATTTACATACAGAGGCATGGGAAGCCTATCGAAAGAGAAGAACAGCATGAGTTCGGTCAAGGTAGTTTAAGTCTGGAATATGTAAGCAAAGACAGAAGCCATCTTTTGCGTCCATTACTAGCAGATACAAGATGCCAGAGTTCTTGCAATCTGAGGAAGGTTGGCCTTTTAACTAAGAGGAGGGGTCATGTTGAAGTCTCTACTTATATATTGGTGAGAAACTTGGTTAGGCAAAACACTTTCTTCTAAGTAAACAAAGATATTAGCACTTTTGGGCTTCCAGAAGAGATCCTGACCAAGGAGAAGGTCAGTCACTATCTTGCTGAAACACTGTGGGTGACAAAAGGCCATCTTACGCAAAGCCTTGAACCCAAACTTCCTAGATTAAGTTTTAGCTACATGTTTCCACTTCTATTTCATGGTACATTTCTAACTTTATCCCTTATACTTGAATTCACTTAAAATCCTATCTTATTAATACATTGTTTTAGATAAAAAATAAAACAAATCTAAGGGTGTATTTTAAACTGAACTGTTTGGTAACTCACTAGTTAGAGTAACACATTGTTGAATATTGACTGGTTAAGAGGGCAGTTTCTCTTGGAACTGTCCAGTAGAGGGCTAGATGTTGCAGAGCACACATTTGGGGAAAATTCAGAACTGGGAGTGTGGTCTGCCCTGCAAGTACTAACAAAAGCTGGTGGAAGCAGCTGTGGGGTTGTAGAGAAGCTGGGTCAGAGCTGTTGAACCAGGATGGTCTACAACACAGACACCCAGGGTCTGACCTACATGTTGGTAGGCTGCTTGTGAGCTGCTCAGATTGGGAGTTATAACAACAAAACATTTTGAGAACTCAAGGTTATGGGGTAGGTGATGAGACAACCCCGCACTGGTCTGGAGGGCACCCCAGAAGGTGACAAGGGATTAATGGAAAGGAGGGGAAGGACATAAAAAGAATGGGAAAAGTAGATAGCAAAGAAAGTAAACAAAAGTTGAGGCCAAAAGGAAAGTCTTGAGGGAAAACAATAAAAGAGAAAGCAGCAGTTGCAAGGGTAGAGAAGAGACTCAAGAAATAGAAAGGGGAAGAAAAATCCAGAAAATATTCAGCTTTATGCCTGATAAAAAGCTATTTATTTTTAGGAATATGTATAAAACTTATTCTTAAATGTATCACATAGGGAATACGAATTGCTACAGAATTCACATCAAATGTAAATATTCATGCCAATTCGTTGTAGCGCTCTGGTTCCTGGCCTCAATGTTTGTGGATCATGCTATCTGAACATCCTCAAAGTGCTGTGCAAGTGTTGGCTCAAATCCTGTTTGCTACACTCTCCCTGAATTTCCCACTGAAATCAATAGTTGCATGAGTATGGCAAGCAACATTCGGCCTTTTATTATAAAGAGGAATCATTTCACCCTACCTGTTAACAGTTCTTATTTGGCCAGGTGTTATAGCATAGTCAGTGTTTTAAGGAAGCAAAGCCATAGGAGAGAGAGACTGCTATTTTTTAAAATTAACTGTTCCTTTTCTGAATGTTTCCCCAAGTTTTGTCATTGCCTTTCCCTTTGGCAAACAGTCATCTACCAGCTGAACTGAAAGAGGCAGCTAGCAGGAAACAAAGGCCCTATCTAAAGTTTATTGATGTCAAAGGAAAGACTCCTATTGACTTCAATGAGCTTTGGCACAGGCCCCAGGAAAAGAGTCACTGAGCAATTGAGACAATCCTGCCTGAAGACAGAGGGCATTGAGGAGAAAGAGGGCAAGTCAGGAAGTCATGTGGGGTAGTTGAGTTGGAAAAGGAGAGGCAAGTTGAAAGGAATGATGGGCAAGGGTCAAATAGTGCACAGGGGACAAAAGGAACCGATGGTGACACATCAGAGAAGGTGGAACAACCTCTCCGCCTACTTTTTTTTTTTCCCCTCCAAGGTACAAAAACAAAAAATCCCATCAAATTGGGGTGGTTGTCCCTGACTAATTTGAAGAATTAACCATGGTAATATCTGTATCATGTTCATCAGTACCCAGTCTGTTTTGCCTATAATTAAAATCAATCTCTGAGGTGATTGACAATTATTTTAACACAGCATAAAAGCCCTATACAAAAGCTTAAGACAATACACGAAGAACACTTTGCCCAAATACAACCACAGGGGTACTTAGCTAGGCAGAATGCATAGTTATTATTGAAGCTGGAGGTTGGCCAGGATGCTGGAAATAACACCCATGATTTCGTGAACAGTATTGTGGGATCTCTAGCAACTTTGAGTAGACAGTTTATTTTGGATTAGGTTTGTATCCACTACTCACACTCTGTTTTTTAATTCAGCTCCCCTTTATGGTCTTTCACAACAGTCAGGGAAGCTTTTCACACCCTGAACGTCATTAGTGCTGATTATGTATTGTCCTTCATGTTCAGCTATTAGAATGTTGTTGATGTTTTAGTAGTCTTACCCCCTGCTCAATGCATATTCTGAAGATTCATTTAGTAGTCATGCTTAGTGTAAACTCTAACTCATAAATTATCTGCATATAAACCAACCTGTGCCTCAAATTTCCATGACTACTGCATTAAGATAACTATAAATGTAAAGTCCCAATATTTTAGCATAAATGTGTTAGCTACTGAGTTCTGACTTACTGTTTGTGTTGTGGTAGCATCTAGAGACACACACTGAGGCCAAGTCTATCCTACCACTTATATGGATATAAATATGTTGCTTGGGGGTGTGAATAAGCCACCTTTCTCCACATGAGCGACATAACAGAGTTAAGCATTGGTGTGGAATGTGCTATGTCCATAGGAGAGCCACTCCCACCGGCATACCTATTGCTGATTGTGGAGGTGTCTTTATTATGCTAATGAGAGAGCTCTCGCCCATCAACATACAGCATCTTCACCAAACACGCTAAAGCAGCATAGCTACATCAGTGCAACTGCACTGCTGTAGCATTTCTAGTGTGGACTAGCCTCAAGTTAGGGGCCAGTGCCTGCTCCAAAGAGATCATAGTCTAAAAAGAGAGGACAAACAAACAGCGAGAGAAAAGCGTTGCCTTCATTTTATAGGTGGGGGAATGGAGGCACAGAGGCTATGTCTACACTTGTTAATTTAAGTCGACTTAGCTAAGTCAACTTAACAAAATCGACTTTAAATTGACTTAGCATGTCTAGACTAAAAAATTAAGTCGACTTAAAAGGGACCCTGCCAAATCGACTTAGAGCATCCACACTAGACGCCTAAATTGACTTCTAGGGGCTAGGTGGACCTGGGCCTGGTCCATGGTGGCAGGGGGGGCACCCCTTGCCAAGTGCCAGGGGGCTCAGCATTTGCCCCATTGTATCTGGGTACAATGGGGCTGAGCAGGATAGGGACACTGGCAGGGCATAGGAGCGGGGTGGGCAGGGCTCTGTCCTGCCCTATGGGGGGCACACCAGGCTTTGCCCCAGGGTGTCCCAGGGATTGGGTCCCAGGGAGGAGGTTGTTCAGGCTGCGGGTCCCTTTCCCCTGGGACCTGATCAGTCCCGGCCAGAAGGGAGCCCAACACTCCCTTCTCCCCGGGACCCACGGGGTCCAGGCAAGAAGGGAGCACGCTCCAGCTGACAGAGGAAACCACGGAGTTCCCTCTGTCAACTGGAGTATGGGGCTGGCAATTGCTGGCCCTGTGCTCCAGCTGACCAGAAACCCAAGGGGTTTCCTCTGTCAGTGGGGCTCCCTTCTCCCCAGGACCCCATTGACCCAGGGAGAAGGGAGCTGGGAAAGCCGCCTGCGACTTCTCTGTCCCAGCACAGCCAGTTGGCTCTCACCGGGACCAGCCGCGAGCGGCTTCTCGGTCCCGGCACAGCCAGCTGGCTCTCGCCTGGACCAGCCGCGAGCGGCTTCTCGGTCCTGGCAGAGCCAGCCTCACAGGGCTGGCTCTGCCGGGCTCTCCAGCCAGGGTTCTAGTGGGGGATCCCCTCCCACTGGAGCCCTGGCTGGGGAACCCTTCTCCCTGGGACCGCGGTTCCTCTGGCAGGGCAGCCACGGGTCTGGGGAGAAGGGAGCAGGGGCTCCCCAGCGGACAAGGGAGCCACGCTGGCTCCCTTCTGCTAGGGAGCCATGTGGGGCTCCGTTGTCCCCTCTGCCCTAAGTCAACCAAGTCGACTTAGGGCATCTACAGTGGCTAAGTCGACTTAGACACTACTTCAAATTATAATGTGTTATTAACTCAAACTAGTTTTTCCTTAATTCTTTAAGGAGCAGCTTAAGTCGAATTAAGGAAAGCCCAGTGTAGACGTGGAGTAAATTAAGTCAACTTAAGCCTGTTTAACTGTCAAAAGCATGGCTATTTTCCCCAATAATTACTATACTGTCTAAGTAATTATACTCCTCCCATGGCACCAACCTTTCACAGGTTAAGGCTAGATGACAGTGAAGAACAAAGAGTACACCAATAGCATTAGGAAATGTTTTGAGCATGAATTTATGTAATAATATACATATTTGCTATTTTTGATATCTTAAGACGCATAGCTATTTTTTATCAGCATTTCAGCTGTCAAGAAATTGTATCAAGGGAAGATACTGAGACACACTGAAGGAAATGCATTTAGTATTCACTGTCCTAGAGAGGTGGTAGGTATCAAAGTATCATGACATTCTCTTACAGAATTCTTGCTAGTTAAAGTTGCTGGTTTTAGTGACCAAAGCCAAATTCATTATCATGTAATAGAAAGAGAGAGGAGGTGTAACCGTCCCTCTAAATGAGGAATCAGAGAAAGAGAAAGATGAAAGGAAGAAAATAATTCACCTAACTATCCTTTTTGTTTTGATGATAGTGAGTTCTGAATTGCTGCTCCTATCTGTGTCCGAACTTTGTTTCTTTGTTCTTGCATGGCATGAAAGAATTGTCTTTATGCCATTGCTTTTGCAAAACTAAGACAGATATCTCAAGCAGCTTCCAGTATCAAATGCACTGAAGAAGAATTAGTAATAATCACTTTGATCTTTGATTCATCTTTTAACATTACATTAGCTACTATGAGATTGTTGGATGTGGAAGGACTAGCAATCCTTGATAAAATATAAAGTAGCTCAAACTCTTCCTTTAGTTCAACTGTCAGCATGCTTATGTGATAAGCCTTGAAATATATTACCTGTGGAGTAATTGCAAAAAGTGTGATCATGTACAGAAGTCAGTGGTCAGTAAAGCTGACTGATTTTTCAGATAACATTACAATGAGCAAATACAAGGCATTGAGTGAAGAGTGTTGCTAACCAATGTCAGACAGGCAATTTTACAAAATCATTTTTGACAGGTTGCGAAACAGGTTCTCCTATACAGTCTTTAGAAGCATTACATTAAAGAACAGTAACAGCTAATGTAGAAGGTGGGAGTTTGCTTACATCTCGTTCCTTGGGTTGACAGTACAAAAGAGAAAGAAAAACTCTAAGGCTGCCCTCAGATCTTTTTTAATCCGGTTCAACTGAATGGCAATAAAGAAGGCTCAGTTAATCCAGAAGTCAATCTAGTAAAACCACTTCCTCAGGTCACATACCTCTACATTGATAGGAACACATTTCCTATCAACGCATTACAGTGGAGATGACATGTGCGCTAAAGGGAAGTTACGAAGTTGATGAGAGTTACACAAGTTACTCTGCAAATTTCACCAGCAGTGAGACTGCCTGAGAAAGGGGAAAAAAAGAGAGATGGGCAAAAATTTTTGAATAATTGTTTTTCACTCAATTCAAAAAGCTTCATTTCAACTGTTCTGTTTTGAAACGTTTGTTTTTGTAAAAGTTGACACAATTCAATTCCATTCAGCACAGCTTATAACAGTTGTAGAAAACAGCTCTACAGCCCTTATCATCTCAATATCTTCTTTCAGAGTTCAGTAGAGGGCAAAAAAATGGTGGGTTAGGGTTAACAAGTCTTAGTAATGTCACTTGAGGCCTTGATATAGTGAGGAGCACTGATAGGCCGTGTAAGGTTAAGTAAGAATGAAGAATCATCAGCACTATTAAATTAGAGCATCCATAGCAATAAAAACAAGATTGCAGATTTCTACTATAGTCAATATATAAAAAATATTTGGGAAATGACAAAGTTGCTATTTGCTGGGGATGGATAATCTCTACTGGTTCATTGGCTGAGTTTGGATAATCAGTCAGAAATCTGAATGTTCATCATGCTTTTTTCCAAGCTAGCTGAAGCTCTTGTTTCAATCTAATTGAAAATTTCACAAAATCTGTTCTTGCTGAATTCTGACATTTCTTCCTCTGGTCTCTGATGAAAATAGATAATGTAAAAAGATGCATTTTAAATTTTTAGTCCATTCTTGATTAGTAAATCTCATTATTTATCTCCATGTAAAAGAGTGATGGAAATCAGCAACTGCACCTGGACTCTGGTCACTGTTTAACTCAGTGGTTCTCAACCTCTGGCCCAGGGGCCAAAAGTGGCTGGCAGGGGCTTTCAAAGTGGCCCACAGCTCCCCTCTTGCTGACTGCTGAAGAGAGCAGCTGCCTAAGAACCCAGGTGGCGTGTTTCCACAGGGCTAAAAGACGGGTGTTGGCTCCTTGGTGGTATCTTTGTAGACAGATGGTCTCTAAGCAGTCTGTGGGAGGCCATTAGGGCAAGAACAGTGATTGCCTAGCACATTCCATTAGCATAAAACATTAAAGCATTTCTCTGATAAATATTAATTATAACAATTAGAAACAATCAGCTGTTAATTTTATACTGAATACAATTAGCAGGATTTGGTTTTGATTTGGTTTTTGTTTTTCCGTACCAGTCATTTTCTTAATAAGACTTTTTAAAAAATTTTTAACTCCTCCTCTCCACCCCCGAGCTTGGTTACCTCTAGTTGTTTAGCTGACATGACCAAAAGAAAGTGTCTGAACATCAGCATGGGGAATCAAAAGCTAAGCTGATTTGTTGTGTAGTGGGATAGCATACATTCTAAAAGCGATAAGCAGCACTCCAGCAAGAGTTGCTAGAGGACTTTTCTTCATATCCTTTTAGGTTTTTAAAAAATTGGTTAAGTTATGAGACCAGGGGAATGTCAGAAAATTGTGATTTGTTTGTGCTATGTTAAGTTGAAGAGCTCCTGGAGAAAATAGAGTGGAAAAAGTTGGGGAGAAGTTTAAGGAGATTGCATGTGAGTTACTTCTGTAGTTTGAGATGCTGATTTTATGATTGATTTGATTTCTTAAGCCTGGGAAGAGAGGGAAAAGGGTTGAACTGTGAGTGGGAAAACCTTAGAAAACTTTTGTACTTTCATTTCTAGTCCCTGGATGAGTAATGGTTAGGACAATCAAGGAACCAAGCGATAACTTGCCGTGGAAGGAGGCTAAACACATTAAAAATAAGAAAAATCTTGTGAAATATTCATAAACCTTTATAGAATGAAGAAGGCAGTGAGAAACCACAAGTTTAATGAGACTGCAGTGTTGACATCAGAACTGTTTTTGTTTTTTAGCTCACCCTTCCACACTTTCAACCCACAACTGTTTCTGAAGTTGCGTAGCTCTAAGTACCTATCCAGAATTCAATTAGGACATTCATATATCTCCATGACAAATCATCAGAGGTGCACATCTTAAAATTTTGCCTTCTCTCTTGCAAAACATTTACTATGTTTCTGTATTTCATGAATCCGTAATATTTGCTCCCATATATATGTGTATAGTTAGCAAAGAGGTTTAGGATAAGGAGTGTCATATGGATGTGATTGTTACATGATTGCTGTAAGAATAGCTAGGGCACATCAGACATGAAGCGGGCATTTCACATTTACCAGAAGTGTTTCTGCTGCTCTGAGCTAACTAACAGAACAGAGAATGACTCACTTTTTCAACCTCCTTGTCCTGGAAAGAAATCATTATTTCTTTCACAGATCAAACTTGAAGCCAGATCTGTGGTTCATCTCAAAGTCACAGAGTTTCAATTACTTACTTTTTAACTTGATCACAATTTAAAATTAGTGTGTGTGCGCGTGCATGTGTGTTTCTTTGCAAAGCTACTTAAATCAAGAACAGTTACCCATATCCCCTGATAATTTAAACCCTGGCCTTTTTCAAGGAAGATTCTCTTTATTTTCCCTTAATTCTAAAACTAAATGCAACCTTGTGCTATGTAGTTGGGAAGTAGGTACACTGTATGTCTCATGAGTCAGCCTATGACAAATGGAAACCCTGTATAATTCTTTTCCTATTTCTCAAGTTGCTCCTTTTTATCATTTTCTTGGTGGGTTTTTTTTTCACTTTCCACTTAACTACATATACAATCATGGCATAGCCCTCCTGATTTGAATCGTTCAAATGAGATTTGGATAAATATCTGACCTTTATATCCTTGTGAACCATAGAGATTAATTGTATCATCTTGTGACAGGATGAAAACCATCAAGGTTATAATAAAGTGGGTAAAATTTCTTTATCCCACTTCTAGTATCTTAGGGGCAGTCCCCACCCAGAGAAGTTATAATCTAATTTCTAATTTATAATAATAATCTAGTTTAGTTTCTGTCAATACTGGAAAATGTATCTGTCTATGTTAGGTTCCTCTCAATCTTTAATGGGGGGGGGGGGAGGCAGGGAATTAATATTTTCAAATGGAAAAATAAGGCATGGAGAGATTGTGACACACAGTAAATCTGCAGTGGTCTCCTGAGTCCCCAGCTAGGACTTTGTACATTGGGCAACCCAAAACCACAAGTTTTCATTTGGTTTTTGGTTTTAAATGGCCTAGCAAGAGGAATTGTCAGGAACAAAAGGAGTCTTCCAATTGTCTGGCTCTGGATCACACCTAACGTAATGGTGTTTTTCCTTCTAATACAGTTGTTTTATTGCAGCTTTACATGATCCACAAGTTAGAATGGGTACACAAATGCACAACAATGCAATGCTGGATCAAATTGCTAATATATTTGCTTTCTACCTATTAATGTAAATCTTTTTACAAGTGGTAGGTTTTCTTAGCACAATCTAGACAGCATGGGTATGTGATCTATAGCCTAGTTTGAGTATAGCTGAGATAGGAGAAAATAGCTAAGCTGTTTGCTCATTGCTTCACATAGTCTGTCAGCAACCATTTATTACTTAGTCATGTTCCCAACGGAATTTTCCCCGAAGTATTTTTTCTACCAGTAAAGTCAAATGTACAACCCTTTTCATAGCTGCTTGACACTCATCATAAAATAGTAATTAGGAAATTTGAAGTAATATAGTAGCTTTGGTACATAAGAAGTTGATGGAAAGGCAGAATACAGTGGACTACAAATCACTTAAAGATTTTTAATTCAAGCACTAAAGATATCTCCTGTGTCCACTGGAGTCTTGACAAATGACAAAAGAATGGGGTTTTGCCATAACTATAGAAAGATTGCTTTGTCAGCTGTTCTTAGTCATAATTATTGCCCATGACCTTACAAGATGGAAAAACAGAGCATCACTGATAACCAGGTGGCAGGACAGAAAGAGGTCGATAAGCTGCTGTGTTTAGACTGGCTGTTTGCAATGCGGCAAACAACATTACTGTGGCAACTTCCCTCCTTACTTATGCATATTGTGACAGAGCCAGGCCTGATGGCTACAGGAGGGTGGTCCTACTGGAATACCAGGAGGTAGGTGGGCACAAGCAGCAGGGAGGCATAGGTGGCAAGGTGGGCCCGGGAGGGGGGAAGGGGGATGAGGGTAGCTTCATCCGTGGCCTCTCCAGAAGGGGGATCTAGAAGGGCCTCCTGGGGGAGTGGGGCAGTGCTGCCCTCCTCTGCTGCTGTAGTCATTTCCTTGGTGGGGAATTAGCCCCCTGTAAGGACTTTTGGGGGGCTTCCTCCCCGTCCAACGTAGCACGGAGGGCCTGGGCCTTCTTGCGCTTGCTGCCCTTCCCCTTGAGGAGGGCCCAACCCTCCAAGGTGGCATCAGAGGGTCGGCCAGTGGGGGTGGCGTGAAGCAGCAAGGGCGAAGGCTCCTGGGATGAAAGGGACAAGGGAGGGACAGCAAGGGCATGGGAACCACTCTCCCTGTGGGGTGCTTCCTCTCCCATGTCTCGGGCAGCCCTGGCCAGCGCCCTCTCCTCTGTGGGCCCCATCCCAGATGTGCCAGTTGAGATGGCGATGGGGCCTGGCCCAGGTGGAGGGGGGGGGGAAGCTACGGTGACCAGGGGGTTAGGAGCACTGGCGATGGCATGGCTGGTGCCCACTGAGCCTTTGAGGGGCCCAGTTGCTCCCTCTCCATGCCGGGCCAGGGGATAGTTCCTCTGGACGTGTCCTGTGGCCCAGCAGAGGCAGCACCGAGCCTCCTGTGAGAAATAATGTATCGGATACAGGGCCCCTTGATGGGGCACCAGGAAGGACCCCTTGAGCGCCACTCCGTCACGCACTCCTGCTGGCGGCAGCTGGATTTGCACCTGCCGGCAGAAGGACAAGACATGATGGAGGGCAGGGTCCTTACAGCCCAGTGGGAGAGGGCTGATGACTGAGATGGGCTTTCCCAGGATGGAGAGGAGGGGAAGCAGGACAGAGTTGGGGAGGAAGGGCGGGATGGAGGTCAGTACCACCCATACGCCCAGGTCCTCCATGGACTTAACGGGGACGCCCCCCACCGCCAGGCCCTTCATGACCACCTCCTGCGTGGTGGCCTCCGATGCCAGGAAGAAGATGACCTTCCCATACATCTTGGAGGCTACCATGATGGCCGAGGGCCCCACCACCCTCGCCAATGCCCAGACATAGGTTTCTATGTGGGGCGAGACGGCCACCAGGAGGCAGCAGACGCTGTTCCTCCTAGTCAGGGTGGAGAAGGGGCCCTGGCTTCTTGAGATGGTGTATGAGGAGGCGATGTGGGCAGATGGTGCAGCGGTGGTGGTGGGTGACAGCTGCCTAGGCCTATGATCTAGGGGCAGAGGAAGAAGGGACCATGGCCGATGGTGGGGCCATGGCAGAGCCTTTGCTTGCCTTTTTAGCCTGGCTCTTCCGGCCAGCTGAGGAGGCTGCAGCAGCAATGGTGGATGCCCCTCCAATGTCCATCACTGCTGGCAATGGAGGCTGAAGGGTGGGGGCGGGGCAGGGAATCCAAACAGGCACTCTGGGTGGGGCGGGGCTGGGCAGGGAATCTAACCAGACTCTAGAGTCCCCGGGGGGGAGGGGACAAGCAAGGAGAGAGAGCAAAGTAAGTGGCAAAGGGTGTGGGCAGGAGGGGTGTACTGAGCCGGCCGGAGGGCAAAGTGGAGGGTGGGGAAGGAAGGGAAGGTCAGGCAGTGAGGGAAGAGAAAAGTGAGGCTCCAAGTCCCTGCTGCTGCAATAGTCCCCACTAGTAAGGGAGCGTAGCCTAGTCCTGGAGTGAGGAGGTGAAGCAAGTGGTAACTGGGGGTGGTGGAGAGGTGGCAGTGGTGGTGGGGTGGGGAGTCAGTGCATCACATTTCATGTCCCCACTCAGGCTCAAGGGGAAAAAATATTTTTTTTCCCAAAAGATTTAGGGAATAAAGCAAACAAAAGAATTACTATCAAAGAACTAGTACTTCGAAAAACTGACTTTTGATTATAGCACTGGTCCAGGAGATTGGTTAAAGGATATTGAACCTTTTATCCTAGGTCACCAGTCTGAATACAGCACCAACTGATTAGTGATTGAATAGCTGTTGGTAAGTCTGTCTAGATCCTAGGGGGCTGGTGTACACATCACAAAATCCCATTCTCACGCATTTAAATCATGTCTTGGTCCCAAAGGTGCCGACACAAATCAAAAGACAGACTAATTCTATAGATTTATCTTAGAAATACTGCCTCTTGATCTCAACTGAGGCACGTGTATAGAATATAATGAAGCAATACTCAGGCCACACATGCTGTACTTTCTCTCTGGATAGAGGATGCATTCTCCAGGCACATCCACTTCAGTGTTAGTTTAAAATAAAGAAAATGTTACTTTTTTCATTCTCCACAGCTACTGTAGATTGTGCTTTATTCTCAGTGTCTACCTCAACATCAGATAGTCTTGTAGCTATGGCTTATATTCAGCAGCTCACTAGATAGCTACATTTGGTAATTTACATTACCCTCAGTCACATAGGGGTGGGAGGAATGAAAATACCTTTCAAACCCTAAAGGAATATAAAGAGTTAAGTGGCACATGTGCTGGTTTGATTTCATCCAATGGGGGTGGAGGGGAATCAGAATAATCACTCTCAGTAAGTAACTTGGCCAGCACAGTATGAGCAGAGTATAATTGGGAAGTTTTATGCTCTAACACAAGGGTGTCAAACATGTGACCT
Organism: Pelusios castaneus; assembly: GCA_007922175.1. Lineage (NCBI taxonomy): Eukaryota > Metazoa > Chordata > Testudines > Pelomedusidae > Pelusios > Pelusios castaneus. The sequence continues at coordinate 20,742,356 of ML685793.1, read as the reverse complement.
GTGGGCTGAATGCAGCTTGCGAATCTGTTCCATCTGACCCATGACTGCACTCTGCAGGACAACACTTTCCCTAACAGAGAGACTATTGTAGAAAGACAACAGAGTCCTGTGGCACTTTTAAAGACTAACAGATTTATTAATCGCATGAGCTTTCGTGGGAGAAAATCCCACTCTAACACGGCTACCCCTTTGGAATTTGCCTAACAGAGAGAGTGAGTGTGGTCTTGCATATCCAGCACTCCGCAATGCCGCAAGAATGTCAGGTCTCGCGACATCACAGAGCGCTGGATATGTGAGACTGCATTCTGCAAGACCACAATCTCTCCCTTAGAGAGAGAGAGAGAGAGAGAGAGAGAGAGAGGTATCACGGAGCACAGTTTTGCATACATAGCATCCGTGATGCCATGAGAGTGCCGTAGTATTTTGATTTATGGTATGTACATCCCACTGGAAGTACATTTAAGTCACATCTGACCCACCACAGCAAATGAGTTTGATACCCCTGCTCTAACAGGAGGAATAGGAAGCCACATAATCTCTAATCAATATTAACTTTGAAGTGATGACCCTAAAGCTAATTGGGGCAAAATATGTAGTAACAGGCTCACATGTAGTATGTATGTGTTCCTGGGCCTTGTTATGTTGGCATTATTAATTTTATACTAGCAACTCAATAACTTTTATGTTTTGGCACCTCTTTGGGTCCCGGAGCAGCTTCCTTTGGCTTTATTTCAGTACTTTATCTACAGAGAAATTAACAGGAAGAGACATTTCCTCAGCACAAAGCCGCATAGATTTTTGGCCTTTGAGGTAATATCTGGTGCAGTTCAAGTTTACATTTTTTAACAAGATGTCACTCTGTGTTGAGCCTTGCTTTCTAGTGAAAATGGAACACTGTTGATTGGGTTCTGGTTCCAACTAATATGTCTAATCTTAATGCATTTTACAGCATGCAAGGATTGATTTATTCAGCACTCAAGTTCTGACAGCTACTGGTTCTTTGGGAGCAGAAATGAGTATATTAAGAAAGTGAGAAGGAAAACTAGTACAGGGAGAAAAGTGTTAATGTCTCAGTTGTTCTGACAGAATTTATTAACACTTCCTTCGTGTTTCTATGAAATCTATAGGATACATATCAATCTCTGCAAAAATGTCAGGATTACAACACGCCTTTTGGACAGTAGCCTGCTGTTGGCCTTATAAACAGACTGGTCCACTGTTTACTGGAAATTATCTTTCCAATGTGCAAGTCTTTAAATTTTGCCACTAGCTAATTGAATTACTGTGCTGGCTGCCCTTTACGCTTTTTCTCCCTGGCAAAGTCAGTGATGCCTCCAAGGTCTCACAACCACTGCCAGGGAAAGACAGAGCATACAGTGAATAACATTAGCTGAAAAAAAAAATTGGACTCTCTAGGTTAGAATGTGCATTTTGCTTGGAAGTAGAACCTTTCTCTTTTCTATCCTTATATTTTGGTGTAATTATGATTGGGAGTGTCTGACAGGCTGACATAATTTGACAAATTTTATACCACATTCTTGTAACCATCTGAATTACAGTGTAATAGGACTGAAAGAAGCACAAATAGGTTGATGTGGAATACGGTTTTCTATAAAGTGTAGGGTAATATGTTTTGCTTACATGTCTAGAATTATGCCTCTAGGCAAATTTGGATTATAAATGTATTTCCTTATCAGAGGATTTATATTGCTTCAGACTGAGGTAGTAGTATTCATCAAGATCTCTGCTGGCACTGAAGGCATGTAGCAAGTGAAAAAGACAAATTGGGGGCTCATCATGAGCACAAATCTTTCTTAGGATCTCCTAAAAAAGCTGTGTGCGCATCCAAACATAGTTTTTTCCTCTCAAGACATTCTGTTTTGTTGTTTGTCACCTGAGCTTTCGTGAGTAAATTCCCACTTCATCAGACACATGAAATGGAGGATACAGTAGGAAAGGGGATGGATGTATAAATGCAGAGAAGGGTATTTTACTGTTGTTCAGACAGCACATGCCCATGAGTCTATAGTTCACATCTGGCCCACTTTTCTCTCTTCTCTGGCCAGGTCAACTTCTCACCTGACCAGGGATGGAATCAAGTAAACAGGCATCCTGAAGAAATGTGTGTCACTAAAACTATTCTCTCAACTTTTTGTACCCCAATTAGGACAAGTAGGAGCCTTATCACGGCTCCTCATTTTACCTTTGCTTTTGGGCATAGAGAGCTACAGAATTAGGGACAGCCTAGACAAGTCAGGCTTTCAGCAAAAACAGGTCTGGTGTAGATCAAGGAAGTGGGTACCATTTCTGCTGGCCAAAAAGCAGAGCAGTGTTGCCAGCAGGATAAAGCAGGAGGTGAAATGTAACACTACAGAAAAGGGGGAGAGATTCTACAAACTGAGACACTATCAGTACCACCCCACTCCCTTTAAATAGTGCTATTGCTTCAGAAACTGGTGATGAATCAGGGAGAATGTTTATACAGGAACACCAAGGAGTAGACATATTTTTGAGGTGCAATGGTGTAAAAGCAGATGCAGCCTAGAAGCAGGACTGCAAGGACTCAAGACATCCCTCGTACCCTGCATTCTGATTAGAGGCCAAGAAACATGTGCTTCTTGCCCCTACAGAATATTTCCTCACACTCAGATCTGTGAGCCCATTGACACTGCTAACCCCAAAGTGAAAAAAGGGATGGAGTAGAATCACATGCCCACATTCCAGGGACCATAGTAGCGTAACTATGGAGTCATAGCTATTCTGCCATAACCCTGTAATGTAGATGCAGCCTGAAGCAACAAAAGATTTTTTTCTATCATTATAGGAACTCTACCTGAGTAATTGGTAGCTAGGTCAAGGGAAGAATTCTTTTAAGTGTATACCAGTCCTAGGTGTCCCGAATACTAGGTCTGAGAAGTACTGAGGGAAGGTTAACATTGTGTTCTCTTACTGGATTGTTCCTGGAGTCCTGCAGTTCAAAGTTTGTGCTTCAAAGCCAGATGTAACCCTTATGTAATTAAGATATTTCAACTATCTTATTTCTGCCAGGCCTCCATTTCTCAACTAGATGCGTGAGAACATTATAGGAAACCCAACAGGCACCCAGAATCTCATGGCCTTAATGCCTTCAGGCATTACCTTGAACTCCTGGTACACCTGACATGATACCAAATGCCCAAGAGGGCAGCACTTGGGACTCCAAACAAGGTGGAACAGAGTACCATGCTGTGATGAAGTAACAGTCATATTAAATTTATATGAAAGAAAAAATGGAATTTTCCTTGGCAAGGTCTTAACTTAAATTTCAAGGCTAAACTTTTAAATAACTAAAATTAGATAACTATTAAAGCTGCTTGAGCCCTAGCATCTAATTGTTTGAGCCTCAGCCTCTCTTTCATTACAAATTAAGCACTGTTTGTAAGGTCCCGACTGTCCTGAACTCAATAGGAGACGGGGGACTAGGTTTTTAATACTTCCTATAAGGATCTATGCTATACTATGTATCTATTCTAAACATTTTAATTAATCTTGTTACAGTTATTCAGCACCTTAAATATTTTCTAAAAATAGATCAAAATGTTATATTTTAATCCTATTTGTATTAGGAAAATTGTCTTTCAAATCTGAGCTGTCATTATAATTACAACAAGTAATAGATCACTTCTGTTTTCACTGATAGCAGGATTATGGTCATGCAAATAGAACCCCAGAGTTATGAACACCTCAGGAATGGAAGTTGTAACACTCAACAAAATGTTATGGTGGGTCTTTCAAAAGTTTACAGCTGAACATTAAACTTAATGCAGCTTTGAAACATTACTACACAGAAGAAAATTCCTGCTTCCCCCCCCCCCCCCCTTTTTAAGTAGTTTACATTAAACACAGCACTGTACTGTGTTTGCTTTATTTTTTTCTTCTGCGGCTGCCTGATTGTATTCCTCTGGCTCCAAATGAGGTGTGTGGTTTACTGGTCAGTTAGTCCCTCTGGTGCTCATAATTCTGAGGTACTACTGTGGTTACCCTACAACGCCTTAAAAGTTCAGTTCAAAACTTCCTAATTCCTGGCTCTAAATTGGGCACACACATCAACTAAATACTACCTGGGGGGGGAAAAAGGCTTTCTAAATGAATGATTCTTTATGGTTCATTACAACAGTAAAGATATAACCATATTTCCAAATCTTATCAGCCTAGAATGCATTGTCAGAATATGAAGACTAAATACTAAATTTGCATGTAAAATCTAGATGTCTTTACACAGACACATGCACATAATCAGAACATTTTAGAACCATGTTGAGTATTGGAAATGTTTCCTGGGGAATAATAAATTCAAGTTTTAAAATGATCAGCTTTCTAACAGCAAAGAAAAAAGTTGTATTCAGAAGCAGGAAATGGAAACAGATAATATTAAATGCAAATATTAAATTCAAGAATAACAGCCTCAAAGTCAATAGATGAATCAATGAGATTTTTGGCTGGATTGTGAAACCATTCTGTGGAGGTTAAAGTATTCTTGGGATTTGAGGCCATCATGTAGATCCCTATGCCCAGAGAATAAAACTGTAAAAACTAAAGGTGTGTAAAACTAAATCTCAAGTAATTAATAATCAGACACTAGAAAAACAAAATAAACAATCAACAACAAAAATACAGCTAATGACAACACATCCAAACTTCTCCCTAGCTAGTTTTTGGATCTTTTTATTATGATGCATGCAGCTATTAAATCTTTCCTTTACCAGACCACACATCAGACTGATCTACAGTTTAATACCTATCCTACCTTGCTCTTAAAAAAGTACTTATTGTACATCAACCCCATCCATATTGTACATCCAACCCCATCCATAGTTTTCTTCTCTCTGCAAAATCATTCAAAGGCATTAGAAAGCAAGTACTATGGAACACATTTTGTATGTACAAATGAATAATAACCTAGTCTTTTAAATCATTTAAATGGCAATATTCTACTAACCTAGGGGGAGCCCACCTTCCCTTATATATGAACTCCAGTATTCTGCATTTTACCTTATGCAGTGCTGTACATGTAAACTGTTATACAGGGCCATCCCGTGGGGGGAGCAGGCCCCAGGACCAATTGGAAGATGCAGGGCCCCACCCCCCCAGGGAGCCACCTTGGGCCGGGAGGCAGAGGCTACCAGCGCGGGGAGCTGGCCCAGGCCCCAGCGGCCGCCTGTGTGTGTGGGGGGCAGGGGGGTGGAGCCGGCTCCGGGGCCTGGGGGGAGCCGGCCGTGTGGGACAGGCCAGCCCAGAGGCAGGGCCCCACGTGCTCCGCCCCTGGGCCTGCCTGCTTCGCTCTGGGGGCGGGGAGGGCCAGGCCAGGGGCTGGGCATAGTCCTTCTGGCCTGCCCTGCTGCCTTCGGCTGTGGGAGAAGGGGCTGAGGTGCGCATGGGCTCTGCACTGCCCCGCTGGGAGTGCGACAGTGTGGGGCCCACGTAACCGCAGGGCCCGGGGCGATCGCCCCATTCGCCCCCTCCAGGGATAGTCCTGCTGTTATAATAGTGAAAAGCCTAGACAGCTTAAAATAGATGCTGCACTCAGCCATTCCTTGAAAAAGTTCAGAATTGTAATCTTGGGGCCAGTCAATTTTATTCTTTTGAATTAATACAGTTTAAGGAGCATCAGTTTTAACTAAATTAGGAATAAACTGCTCATGACATCTAACCAATCTTACCTCTTGAATTGTTTGGGTTTTGCAAACTTTGGAATGAGGGCTTCCATAAAACCTTTGATCTTCAAGATAACAGATTTTGCTGATATGTTTCCTAAAAGTGTATTGTCTTCTGAAAAGCTAAGGCATATTTCTTGGAATTAATCACTGCCTTTGCTTCAAAAACAGCTGTTCTAAATAGGTTCAAGTAGTTCAGATGTTCTTTGCAGCCAGTACTGTCCATATCATCATGAAACGCTCTGTTATACCCTAAACACGTTAATACCAATGTGATAGGAAACATACTCCTTAATCATGTTTGCAATATCCAGTGAGACAGCAGATGCTACAAATAATCTCCAAGCAGGAAATTTAATGGTGGGGGGAGAATTATTTTAACCTATAGCATGCACAAATTCTGTAGAGATCCATTTCAGCTGATGTAAGCCCCACAGCTAGAAGGCTTAAAGGGGAAAAAGAAAAGCTTTCTCTAGCAGGCTTATTTTGCTTAAATTATCATTTTTGGCCCAGTGCAATTCTGTACTTGTTTTACATTATATTGCATGGACTTAGTATTCTGTTTTTGGAAATGTTATTTAATAGTTCATGCAAACATATATATGAAAGGAAAGAGTAAATTGTGAAAGGTAGAGCTGAGAAGAGTGGCTAACAGGAAATGGACTCTGACAGAGTAGTAAAACCAAATTAAGCAGAAGAGAAGCTTTCTCAAACTCCAACAGAGAATGCAGAGCCTTTGTCCAAGAGCCATGCTTAGCTCTTGGTTTTCTATCAAGACATTTCAGATTGTATCCAGAGTTCTTTTTGTGGTACTGGGACTAGTACCAGCTAAGCTAATGGAACTGTCTTCACAGAGCAGGGCTTAGTAGTGGAAGAGCCTTCTGTGAACCAACACCTGGTAGTGCCAAGTCAGAGTGGGAAATAGTTCTATATTTTTCATGGGATGAGCAGACTGGCTGAGGAAGATCACTTCCCACCTCCTTCTTAACCACACCTGAGTGTGAATGTGCGTGTGTGTGGTTATTTCCTAACATTTATGGACTTCAGTGTATAGGCAATGAATAACTGGGACTATGGGATCACCCATATCCTTCATATATTATTTGGATTTTCTGTCATTCTATTATGACAACAGATGTTTCATTTGTTTTTCCCCAATTCATTTGTTTTTCCCAAAGTATTTATGCTTGTTTGGCAGAAACAACCTTAAAAATGCTTGGGGTTGAGGAGGTCAGACATCACTGACCATGGCTTTTACATCTGCTGCTGACATCAGGCAGAGCTATACAATATATAGATCCAAAACTATCATTAATGTTCAGAATGTTTTCAATCACTAACACTTATCAGTGCAATCCTGTATGTTCTAAAGGTACTGAAACTATTAAAGTAATCATACAAATTAGAAGTCATGGATTTACCTTAGTTCTGAAAGTTCCAATTGTCAATGAGTGTGTAACTGGAATCAGCTCATCGTAATTTAGAGTGCAATAATTAACTTGTTTTATTGTGTCACTGGAAATATTTGCCATAGGTAGTTAGTTTGTTCCTCTTGCAGGGTCAGAACTGCAGTGATCTGATACCCGGAAGACCGATATTCAATCATGTAAGATGAAATATAGCTCTTAGCTTTGTAAGCTTTCTGCCTTCAGGAGAAAACATCTCTATCACATCCAGTCAAACTGAGCTATATAAAGTGTCCTTCAAAACACTGCATGATCATTTTCTATCCTATTTTTGTGTCCTTGTCAAATGAAATATTGTCAACAAAGGACAACGTCTTGCCAAAGATCTTGAGCACCCAAAAGTTCCCATTTGCTTCACTTGGAGTTGTAGATTCTCAGCACCTCTGAAAATCAGGGTCTTCAATCTGATAGGAGATGATTTCTCATTGTTTTTCATGTGCCTTGTCACTGTACTCCCCCTTATCCATAACCATGGTGGCTCGACTGTAGCTGGTGGCAATGTCTATTCAAGCCCACTGACAGCAATTCTGGGCTCCAGGGGTTTTGTTAGTTGAGCTCCCAGTCTTCTTGGTTAGCCCATATTGTGTGTGAGGGCTTAACCCTTGGGTTGATGAGGGTGCATTGGGGAAGGATTTTATAATTGGTCTGGTTTTTTGCTTTGCATTGAACTATATTAGCTAAGTCAGTTTTTCTGGACCACTTCTTTTTGGTTTTAGTGTTCTCTTTAAATAAAGACTTTCAGGATGGCTTGCCCACCTCCTCTGTGTTTACTGTTCAGACTCTATGTTTACTGGTTTCTTTACAAACATCTTTTGCATTGCTTTTTTTAGTTTATCTGAGTTGCTTAGACATGTTAGATTAATGTGGAAGCATCAGTCCAATATATCCAGATTTGCTGGGGGCTTAAGAAGATGGAATCCTTGTTCAGAGGCAAGTGAGTGTAGGAGACATCACATGACACATATATGGGGAAGAAAAACGTGTAATCTAGTATACTGGGAGCAAGGCAAGTTCTCATTGCTCTACCTGTAATGCGGCTGTATGATCAATATTTTGCTATCATGTTGGAAAAGCAGTACTTTACTTACACAACTGCTGCTGTCTTGAAGATGTGTCTGAATGGGTCATAAATCTCCTGACAGCAAATGACGTGGTTCTGTGAATAGCAGCGCTGTATATCACTTTGCAGGACAAGGGTGCAAGAATGGGCTTTGGTTTTAAATGCTGAAACAGTTGTATCTGGTGGGTGGACGAGAACTACATTAGCTGCTGGGTTTGCATAGACTTTCATGTCATGGTTTTTATGCAAATTGGAGTAAACCTAAAATGCTGGAGAAGCCATTAGTAAAGTAGTAGTGGATTGAAAATAGCCTCTGTTCTTGATTGTCACAGGGCTAAGATCAACTTTGTTGTGACCTTTATTATGGTGGGCTGTGTCAGTTATTTGGGCAGTTGACCAGGGCAATAATTAATCAGATATCTGAGTAATACATATACAGTGGCCATGCAAAATGGGTTGTTAAGAGGGTAAAATTGTATATCAGTGGGAATATGTTGCATGTACACTGATTTTAGAGAAATGTGTTCTCTTCTGCTCTGCACCTAGAGAATTACTGACTTTTTGTCTGAAACATTTTAATTAACTCAAGCAAAATATAGCCACTGTCATCACAAACTGCCTTTTGATTAGTTAAACTGGAATTTACATAGCAGTAGAGATAAGGATAAGACAATTCTACTCTCTACCTCTTGATATTAACATGTTATGATATGAATTCATTAGAGGAGCAAGGATGTATTTGTCACCCCTGTAAATTAGTAAAGAAGCTCAGTGTGATGAGACAAATGCTGTTTCCTCCCAATCAGTCCCCTTTGAGCATGAAAACACCATTTGAGGTTTATAATTAAAAAAAAAAAATCCTACTGAAAAATGTGACAATGAAACACCTACATATTGTAATGGCATTATACATGAGGATAGTGGAGCTTCTGGAATGTAAATGGAACTGTATCACTAGAGCACTGTGCTAGAATGTTGATCTCAACTTCTTTGTTTCTAAAGAGAGACCTGTTTGGTGAGGTGTGTAAGACTGAGGGGCAGAAATATAGTCTAGGGCAGTGGTTCGCAACCTTTTTGGCTCAAGGGCCACAAATATAAGTTTTAGAACTCTGAGGGACCACCAATCAATTTAATTAAATTTACATTAAAAACAAATTAATTCAATTTAATTAAAATCAATTCATTAAATGTAAATAAAACTTTAATTAAATAGAGTAGTGGCCCTTCAGAGTTCTAAAAATTATATTTGTGGCCCTCAAGCCAAAAATATTTTTTTAAAAAATTGAAATTCTTTTAAAAGGGGGTATGGGTGGCTGGATGTCCATGAACAGGGACAGTTTGTGGGCAGGCTGTGGACTCTAGCAACAGTGTGGCCCATGCTCCCCCTCCCACCATGGCCGTGCTAGCCCACAGCTCCCCTCCCCCCTAGTCATGCCACATTGCCCGCGGCCACCCCTGGGCCCCAGCAGCCAGCATGCTCCACAACCGTGCCGGCCTGCTCCCTCCACCAGCACTCCCCCCAGCTGTGCTGTGCTGGCCCACATCCCCACAGCACACAGCACACCCGCCAGTCACACCATGCTTTGCCGCGCCAGCCTTATCCCCACCTGAAGCCTCTGGAGTCCTGGTCGGGACCAGTGGGGAAGTGGGCGGCCACAGCAGGACTCCCAGGCAGTAAGCGCGGGCCATTTTAAAAAGCCCCATGGGCCACTTTTGGCCCGTGGGCCAAGGATTAAAAACCCCTGATCTAGGGAGATTTCCATATGTAGCCTTCAACATTAAGGCTTTCAGCAGTAGTGCACTAAATAGGACTGAAGATTAAATCTTTCTACATGGCAGGTGGAATGGTTAATAACAGTAATATATTTTTTCGGCAGCTGGCCATATTGGCTTCTTTGTTTCCAAGGGCCAAATATCCCTTCCTATGTAGAAAAGCAAGGAACTCCCAGAATGTCCATAGAGAGTTCCTGCAAGTAGGATTATGGGGATTTGATTTCAAAGGCTAATAGATCACAGGAGTCCAAAAAACTCATCCTGGACTCCTTGATCTTCTGTGATCTAATGGCAATATGGTTCCAATGGACTACTCCTCGAAAGCCCTCTAGCTAATGCTAGCTAGTGGAACTGATCCAGGAAGTAAATTCAGATATATTTCCTCCCCCGCCCCCGGGATTGGTGGGGGTGTTAAAATAACAGTGTGACCATTCCCTCATCTCCCCAGGTCTCAGGGACAGAGGAAGAAGAGAACAAAGCACATAGGTGGTGCTTACTTTTTTCACCATAAAAACATGCATTTGAAGACATGCTAGGTTTTCATATTTGCCATCCATTGAGGAGGTATATTAGCCTCAATAAAATATTGGTTTTTGCTTTTTAGCAGTTTTAACTATGCCCCTGATTGCAAATCTAGACAACGTTGGTCATATTCTTCCAAGCACTAGAGATCACGTACAAAGAGAAATCTGTGTGTCTTTTTTTAACAACTCTCTCTACTCCACCAAAATAGGTTTTCCTCCTGTTCAGGCTTGGCTTTTCATTCTCTCAGTGGCATTTTTAGGAACTTGTAATGAGGGACTCATGAGCCACAGAAAAGCTTATTTTAAAATTCCCCCAAAAGTTTGTGATGCTTTCTTCACATTTTTTAAAGTGTTCTCTTGGCTAAACAGCCATTGTCCCTGAAATTTCCAAACTTCACCCAGTTTTGAAATGTGTAAAAATAAACATGTCTCCCTCCCCCTCCTCCACCAATTACCTCACTGAGCTGCTCCATTATCGAATAGCCAATGGAACGATCACATTCTCTGTTGTTTCCATTTGCTATAAGGCAGTTTCTATGACTCAATAGCTACTCTCCAATCATAGTGGCCATGGAGACCTAGAGGCACAACGGGATAAGTGTGGGCATCAGTTTGAAAAAGTATGAGGTGGGAAACAAGCAATAGGTGTGGAGGCGCTCATGGGGATGATTAGGTATCTGAGGGACAAGTAGAGTGAGTGTGGACTTCCTGGAGCAGGGCTGTACATCAGGCCTGAGAGTTGAACTTGTGTGAAGAATGAGGTCAGAGGCGGGAAAGGGGGGCAGGGTGGTATACATGGCTGTGGAGGAAAACTGGAATGATAGAGAACAAAGAGAGTTTGTATTGAGCCATGGTGAGAAGACATCTAGCTGCAACACCTCAGTGTTACTCTGTGGCAGGCCCTATCTCCAGGGCACTTTACAAAAGATCAATAAAAGGTGCAAACAAAATTTTATTGAGATCATATACTGCCTATGTAGGACTTTGGGAGCTCCCTGTAGTGACTAATTTAACAAATGAAAGTTCTAGTTACTGTATTTTTCTAAATTTAAACCAGTAGGCTATTAGATGAGGTTTCTGATTTCAGTCATTGCTGAAGTCAGAAAATCCCATAAGAGTCATTCATGTTCTTGTTTTCTCTAAGTGTTGATTGATTGAATGAATGAATGAATGAATGAATGAATGAATGACTATGTAATCCTCTAAATAAATACAAAGATGTGGTACCAATCCATTCATTCAAATGGGCCCAATACAGGGGAGAGTCAGCCATATGAGGTATGATGTCTGACACCCAGATCAGAAAAGAGACAATTTTTAAACAGCCAGGTTAAACAAGATACCTATGACGCTAATATGTTTTTCACTAAAGATCCCAAGTTATGTTTTTTAATCCTAGGAGTGGTATAGGTGGGTCAAGTTACCACAGCCTTTCTACTGCATGATGTTTTGTCTTGGCCATTTAAATCTTACTTGGCTCTATTTGCAGATATTTCATCTATATGGTCAATATTAGTTAGGCATGTTTTGGGCATGATTGCCAGTTCAGAGAAAAAACGTATAGTATATAATCTACTAATCATACATTATTGGGCTAGATCCTCAGCTAGTGCAAACCAGTGATTTCAAAGGAACCAAACTGATTTATACCAGCTGAGAATTTGCCCCCCCTTTTTAAATGTGTAATTAATTTAAAACTTAAGGCCAAATTATCTCTTCCTCCTATATTGGTGCAGCTACAGGGATGCCATTTATACATCTAAGATTGTAGGGAAAAATAACTATTATATTGAGAAACAGAAAAAATGCTGTATCCTAATGAACATGCTCATGGGAGGCAAAATTAAAGTTTCATGGACAACCAAAACTGTGGTTTCCTGGTTTTCTTTTCTGAGAGATTCACTGCTCTCCTTCTGTAATTTTGGTAGGAAGGTATACAACTCAATTAAGGGCTAGATGTTGTAGTGAATGAATTCTTTAGCTATACAGCTATGGAAATATTTTGAAATGTGCCAAACATAAAATAAGTTTATCACTCTCAGTCATATCATAAATCACTACTTTACTTCCTAACCAAATCCAAAATAACCCTAAAATAGACTTCCACAGAATTTCAGAAAATCAGCTACATTTGCAATTTTCCCCTTATGAAGGTGGTACTTTGTCAAAGGATAGCAGTGTAACAATACATCAAAATCTGATGCATTTCGAATAGGAATCCCTGTGGACAAGAGAGGACCAGTCTGCTGGGAGGCAGGGGGAAGTATTGCCCATTGTCATTTGAAGTAATGCCCTGGTCCTCATTATTTTTATTGTAGAAGTTTTTTTTTGATTGAGTCAGTGGCAGGTCCAGTCTTAATTTGATTTGAAACAGAGTATATAGCAAAGACTAGGTGCTCTATGAAGTTAAATAAATAATAAACATGCTTACATAAATGTTCTTGATTAGTCTTTCTCAGTGTTCTTTTCCGAAGAAAAAAGGTGCCGGTACTCATGGCCAGCAGAAGCAATGCACTGGGGGTGGGTGGTGGTGGGGTGTCAGCAGGGGAAAGGAGACCCACTCATTTCCCTTGCTGACCCCAGCCCCCAGCTGGGCAGCAGGGTCGGCCAGTGACAGGAGCGGTGCGTGCCCCAGCTGGGCAGCGGGGACAGGAGCGACATGCTCCTGGGAGTCTGGGGGGAAGCAGGTGAAAGGGGGCCCGTTTCTTTCCATGCTGACCTGAGCTGGGCAGCGGGGTCAGCAGGGGACAGGAGTTGTATGCTCGTGGGGGCCAGGGTCTGCTGGGGAAAGAAGACCTGCTCCTTTCCCCTGCTGATCCCAGCCCCCAGCTGGGCAGCATGGCCAGCCAGCAACAGGAGCAGTGCGCTCCTTTCTCCTGCTGACCCCAACCCCAACTGGGCAGCAGGGCTGGCAGGAGACAGGAGCGGTGCAGTCTTGGGGGTCGGGGTCAGCAGGGGAAAGGAGACCCTCTCCTTTCCCCTACTGATCTCAGCCCCCAGCAGGCGGCCAGGGAAAAATAGGTGCCGGTACACAGTAAAAAAGAGCCCTGGTCTTTCTGCTCTATTGCATAATGTAACAAGTGGTCGTTGATGTACTAATAGTCAGGGCCTTTGACAGCTAGCAAAATGTTCTCTGGAACACCAAATAGGCCCCTTAGTTATAATAGCCAATCTCAAATCTTGTAAACGCTGCCACATGCACCTTCATTACCAAAATAACTCACTAAATTGGCTTGTACATTATTATAATCTACATTATTTAATGTAATGTATGCTGTGTTGTAGACATGTTGATCCCAGGATACCAAAGAAAGGTGGATGAGGTAATATCTATTATTGGACCAATCTCTGTTGAGAGACAAGCTTTTCCAGTAAGAGATTACCTCACCTACCTGATCTGCATTGGTTACTGCAGTATATCATGTGGCTGAATAGGGTTACTTAATTCTCTAATTACCTATTTCATTAACACACAGAAAGAAGGCAAGGCAGATGCAGTATTTTACTTTCTGTATTAGTGTTCCTCCTGAAAACTGTTGTGTCTTTTCTCTCCCTGAAGAGGTTTTAAAAACTATTTTAGGGGTAACGAAGAACTCCCTGATGTCTTTTTAATAAGCTGATCTCTTAAAAAGTTGTTGGAAGGTTTGTATTAATTATTTTTTTCCCTACTCTGTGAAAGGCTAATGGTCTGAGCCATAGCAGATCTATTATAGTAACCCATTTAAACTTTATCAGTGGTAGAGCTTCAAACAGAAATACTATTTCGCACGTTGTCTGCCTGCTTTGAAGTTGTTGTTATGAAACAAAACAAAGGCTGATTCAGGAGAGTTCCTTCAGAAGCATCACACTTGTCATAGGGTATAAAGCATAATGTATTTTATAATGGAGTAGTAAACAATCCTTTAAAACATTTTTTTACAAAATATAGGTTAAGTTAAAGCTCTCTATTGGGCTTATTATGGATGGTTACAAAGCATTTAAAAGTTCTTGCAGTGGCTTTTTATTTTGCCCAATCAAGATCATTAGAAAATGTGGGTCCCTCTGTATCTACTCTATCTGGCCTTAATGTAACAATTCTTACCTAACATAATCATAATCTGAGACAGGCATGGCATGGCAACAAAAAGATTAGTATGCAGAATGAACTGTGCTCGAGAGACAGTTTGTATTCCACATAAGAAATTGTAATGTGGTAACACCTAAGACAGTATTTTTCTGGGAAATTTGCTCCGATTGAGGGAAGCATTCTGCAAGGTTTGAGTCTTCAGAACAAATGAAATGTCACTGATAGGAAGGATGCAACATTATCTCCTACCTATCGTCACTATTAGATGGGGTTATGAACAAAGCGTATTGACAGGATTATTATATGAAGTGGATAATCAAATTTATGAAAGGAGTATACCTGCAAGATGATAGCATCAGTGAATTAATGATGTGGGTTGATGAAAGGATGAGTTGTATACTTATAAAATATGCTGGTTCAGTGACTGCCTCTCCCTCCACCAGTATTTTTACAGGAAAAGAAACACATTCACAGCAGTAGAAGAGACGCAATATCTTCTTCCTACTGCTGAACTGTTTGAATTTCTCGACATTGGTCTCAGCACAACATTCTGCAATAGAAGGTTAGATAAGGGAGAAATAAAAAGGGTCATTTTTTTCACTGTCATTTATTTTACTAGTCTCTATGCCCCAAAGCTTCTTAAAGAAGGGAGCTTTGACAGAATAGTTTGCTGTAATAAGAGCCACGGCAGCAAGGTGCGCTATAGATGTTATATGAAAGAGACCCCACAATAAAATGCTCTGAGTTCACTTTTATATGCAGTGATTTGGTGCCTTAGGGACTGAGTGAGTGGTGAACAGGTCTCCTTTCTCTGTAGACCTATATCAAGATGGCTAAACGAAATGAGAACTGGAAAAAGAAACAACTGGATTGTTACTACAAGTCATACCTCTAACTTTTTTTTGTGCCTTGACCTTGCCAAACTTAATGACATTATTTAGCTCTTCAACTCCTAAGACAAGGCCTGAAGAGATGTACCTTCCTATTTACAGCAAGAGCTTTCAGAAGCCATTACATCTATAGAAGTAGCAAAAATGGAATTCTAATCGTTTCAAAACAAATCTGTGCATGCTGCCTTACTGCACTTCTGTTAACAGGGAATATTGGATTCAGTATTGAATTCCTAAATTTAGCTTATGAGGTGGTGATTAACTTCTGAGATGGAATGGGGAAAAAAAGCTGTGGGATTTTTTTATTTTTTTTTTTACAAAACAAACACACACTGACAAGAACATACTTGCTATATCAAGGTGACCTCATATGGTTCTGTGAAGGGCTCCAGTACAGATCTTTCTTCTTACATCCTGTGTGATCTCTTCTTTCCTCCCCTCCATCTTTCTTCAAAAGGAGCTTATCAACTTTTCACTTGAAGAAAAGCTGGACTAAATAAGATGGATGGGTGGACAAGGGACTACTTTATTAGCATCAAGAAAATTCTGCAGAACACTCTGTTACTCTTAGCTGATTCTCTCTCTGATGGCACATAAATAAAATACAGTAAGGAAGTTATAATCTTTTTATAAAAGTGATTAGAACTATTGATACATCAGATTTTGGAATGATGTTTAGTTTTATTTTTGTTTTAAAAACAAACAAACCTGTTAATGCCACAAATTTTGAAAAGTCTGTATAAAGATCTGAAACTGCTTACAAACTGTTGGCACTTCTGGTGTTGTTCAGTATGGTTTTTTGACTTTTAATATGTAATGTATGCATAAATATAATTACATCAGTGTTTTCCCATAAAGAGTCACTAATACAAAATAAATTTCATTCTGGAGACTGAGTAAATTCACCCTGCGTTGATTAGGATGTTGCCAGATGTTGTTTATGCCTATCAAAGATTTTCTCTTCTATAATATATTTTGTGTCGAAGACAGTCAGTCCTGCTCCAGTTGAACTAAATGTGCTGGTGAGAGCTGTCACTGATGGTTGTCATCATAATCCATATTGCATGGCAGAATTTATAACCAGCAGGATGAAACATCTGATCTGATGGGATGGATTTGCAAGAATCTTTTATCCTTCTTCCTCTACATATATAGTAACAGCACAGGTATTCAGTAATGAATATTGTATAATTGTAATTCTTAACAATCACAAGGGAAATTAGCCCCTTTGTGTTTAAATCTTGGAAACAAAGCTATATGAGAAAATTCACTGTAATAAGTACTTAGGGACAGCAAGAAAGAACAAAAGTGATTTATATCTGGTCTCCCACATCCAGATAACCAACTGTTCACAGTGAAGTTGGTTACACAGAGAATTAACTTGATTGGCAGGTTTTCCAGAAACTACATGAGCAAAAAGTTACACCTAAGTTTTTGGAGGGTTTTTCTTTCAATAGTGTATGTTTGTGTTTGAGCACCACCTGTAGGGATTAAAGGGAAATATAATAAAGCTTTTAGGCTTATAAAATAGGTTCTTGTATGAAAACCAAGACTATTTGCTTTGACTCCTGTTTAGTTGCTGCCAAAAAATGGTTATTTTAAATTGAGTGATTTAGGAAGTGAAAAGACAATTCCCACTACACATCCCTCCCCCAGAAATAAATTGGACTATGAATAAATGGCACTTTTTAAAATAACATGCCATTTTGAAAATAGTGTAAAAGCTTCATATAGTTCTAGCTCTTGATGGATAGATTATGAATTATTGGTAGAAAACATAAAGAGAGTCCACGGGAGAAATTTCCTCTTCAGTGAGTGGAGAGAGATGCTACCCTTTTGTAAATGTGCTTTTACAGATAGTTAAAAAAGTCCATATTCAGCTGCTAGAAACCTTTGCAGACATGCCTGGAAGCTTCATGCATCTAATATGATTTGATTGAGTCTTTCATATTCATGTTGGGTGATGCCCCATATTGACTTTCTGAAAGAGCAATGCAATTACTGGTCTTTTCAATAAGCAAGATACAAAAGTTCAGGTTGCTTAAAGTCTATGTAGATAAGTAGCTAATGAAAATAATAAATGCATTAGTTCATTCATAAGGAATGTGTTCCTACAATAGCTAATACCAGATTTTCACTTTACTATTTTAAGGAATATCTTAGGCATCTATTTCAATCACACTGCACATGTTAAGGAAGCTCATTGCTGTTTTAGGTCAAACTGACATCTCAACTAAGTCATCCAAAATGTTTGCTGCAAAACCTGAAACTATATGACATGTAATTAGTTTTTAGCTAAAAATGTAATTGATTAGGCTTCAATTCTAACTTCAGGGTCTGAGAACACTTTGCTGAAAGGATAGACAACATTTTTGCTTTATTTGGATGAATTTCTAGGCAGTAAGGGTACATTGAGGCAGTGCCAAACAAATAAACAAACAAAACAACTATAGCAGCAAGTCTTGGAGCCAGAGTTAACTAACTTGGGCTTATGGGGTACACACTGCAGGGCTAAAAATAGCAGTGTAACATTCCATTTGGACTGGAGCCCCTCTCTGAGATCTAGCAAGAATTATGCTTCTTCATTGAGGGTCTGAATTGGTTTTGTTACAACAGGTGGTAACACTACAAGATACATGTAGTGGTTTGTTTTTCCACACAGGTGTCATTGTGTTTAGCTGAGCCTAGTAATTTAACTTTCCAAAAGCAAGAATTACAGGGTTGGATGGGGTAGGAGGAGAATCTGGCTTGTGGCTACACTTAGCAGCCTCAGGACTTCCCTAAATTAGACTGGCTGGTAATGGCCCCAGGGATTGTTGCTGCACAGCAAGACTCCACCTAACCCCCAGTTGCACCAGGTCACCTGAGGATTCCCCTATACCAGGAACTCCTCATCAGCCCGGTAAGCTAGCTTCCTGCTTGTTCTGTGCTACTAGCACAATGTAAAGCAGATGGAGCAAGGTACAAGGAATTGTTGATGATGCCAGGCTGATTATTTTTCCTTTTCTTTTATTCCATTGGTAAAATATCAACTAGTACTAAGTAGTCTGCCCATAACTGAAAAATAGATTACTTATTGTGCAGGCCATGTTTCTCTGCCTCTCAGACCTCAAGGTCACCCCAACAAATTGTAATTCAATGATAATTCATGTTCTTCCTGAAGACTCCCTTCCTTCACTACAGATGCTCAACCAGGATAAAGCTGTCTTTTTATTACTATTAAATTAGACATACTGTAAGACTTCAGTACATTCTTCTCTTCTGTGTCTGGTTATATAACCCTCCAAGGAGCAGATATTGTGTCTCGCTTCATGCCTGATACAACACGCAACCTACTGTCAGTACTTAGCAAATATTTACTCTCTGCACCAATTGTTTTCAAGTCACACAAATACTGAAATTTTAAAAGCTACTAATGAAGTTAACAAACTCCTATATGACTGTTTTCTTCTTTGATAAGCAGGTGAGATGAGTCTAAGCAGACTATTGATTGTTATTGAATAAAAATGTTGTCTTTATGGTAACCTCAAATATCTCAGCCAGCAGATGCAGAGCATAATCTTTGTTTTTTAAGTCTGCAGCCAAAGTTCTTAATAATGCAGCTGAGGATACTCGAGCTGTGGGGGAATCTTCTGTTTGCCACAAGCGCATTCTAGAACCCTGGCATAGGGGGATGGATGGGATGTGGAGGGATGGAGCAGAGTGTACTTCAGTAGTTTTCACCAGAAAAGTCAAGGGACTGTTGCAAGGTAGTGCAGGTTAGGGTAATCTTTATGCTTCTCTAACTTGTGCTTCCACCTTCCAGATAGTCCAGTCCATGTCTGGGGCTAGAGTTTTGTAGACGGAAAAGTGGCTTGAAGCTTGCCACAATTTAGATAAACCCTGCAAATCATAAAATGGACATAGATTAGATTAGTGCAGTCCTTGTGCCCTGGACAAATGGCCACTGCAGTCCTTACTACAGAGTTTGCACACCTAATATAAAATATTTCCATGCATTATTCATCTGCCTTCTTGGGTACCATAACAGAGGCCCCATGGTTTTCCTACTGATTGTATATATTTTTTTTAATTACATAGTATGCTAAAATTATAGGAGACCTGTAATTTCAACATCAGATTTTTGCCTCAATTTATATTTGCATAAAAACTAAAAAATTACAGTGGCTATCTTGAAAAGCATAGATAAGTATAGCTGGATTGATAGGCACTTTATTTTCAAGAAAAAAATGAAAACATTCACTATTTAATAAAACTAGAAAGCTCTTATTTTTGTGATTACTTAGCAAGTTCACATTCAAGAATTTAGTATTGATTTATTGACTGTTTGACTGGCATCCTTTCACGTATCTCGAATTATACATCTTAAAGCAAATAATGGAAAGGGAATTAAGCTGCCCATTAGCAAAACACAGATCTTTAACTAAAAATATATCTGAAACTGGAAACATGGAAATGAGCTACATCAAAGGAGAGACAGCTTTTTCTGTACCTTTAAAAAAAACTTGCTACTCAGTTGGCTCACCATGCCCCTTTCCTTTTCACAAGACATCTACATTCTTTCAAATGGTACAACAAAGAAAGACGACTTGTCAAAGTGGGTCATGCTGGGAGTAAAATTTCTCCAAAGAACATAGGATCATATGCTACCTAATTGATATTTTAAATGAAGCACCTGGCCATTGTACATGCCTTTTGCTTTACACTAAAATTTCATTTATAGGGCATCCCCAGTCTTGGATTTGATAAGATGGGTAGTTTAAACAAAAAGCAGAGATGTGGTGGGACAGGGTAACAGTAAAGATCAGTATATGCACATGAGCAGATAGTCTCAGTGATCATAGTCTTTAAAAGGGCTATCAGCCTAACTAGTGTTAGATGATCCTGACTGGTAGGCATCATAGCTCTGGTAGATATGCCTTGTTACTTTTGATTCTTAGCAACGTGTTAAACAAAGCTTTAGGGAGGTATTTATCATGCAAACAATAACATATGATAGCCATAAGATTTTTAGATTCACTTTAGGCACAATTGTACATTTTTAATTTCAGTTTAAATAAAATATTAAAAGAAGCCAGTATAGGCTATGCGCTTTTCTCTATATTAAAAATGTAAGTCAAATAATACGCAACAAATAAACGCAGCAACATAAGAAGGGCCATAATGGATCACACCGATGGTCCATATAGCCCAGTATACTGTTTTCTGACAATGGCTGTTGCCACATGCTTCAGAAGGAATGTCCATAAAAAGGCAATTTCAAATGACCCGTCCCTTGCCATTTAGTCCCTGCTGCAAGTAGTTGGAAATTTAGGGATACCCACAGGATGGGACTGCATCCCTGATTATCTTGGCTAATAGCCATTGATAAATCTATCTCCATGTATGTATCTAATTCCTTTTTTAGAACCCAGTTTTACTTTTGGCCTTCACAACATCCCCTCCTGGCAACAAGTTCCACAGAATGACTGCGCTTTGTGTGAAGTATTTCCTTAAGCTTGTTTTACTGCTTGGAATTTCACTGGGTGATCTCTGGCTCTTGTGTTATGTGGAGAGGTGAATAACATTTCACTCTTCACTTTCTATGTGCCATCCATGGTTTTCTAGATCTCCATCAAGTTGTCCCTTAGTCATCTCTTTTCTAAACTGAACAATCCCAGTCCTTTAAATATCTCCTCATATGGAAGCTGTTCTATATCCCTAATAGTTTTTGTTGTCCTTGTAGCTATGACTTTCCCACTTTTAATATTTATTTTTGTGATGTGGTGACCAGAGCTGCATGCCTAGACTGGCAGTTGACTGATCTTTGACTACTTGTGGTAGATATGTCAATGGCCTGAGAATGGAATGTTTGATGTGGTGGATTCTGAGTTATTACAGACAATTCTTTATGGGTGTCTGGCTGATGAGTCTTGCCCCCATGCTCAGGGTTTTATTGATCACCATATTTGGGGTTTGGAAGGAATTTTCCCCCAGGGCAGATTGCCAAAGACTCTGGGAGGTTTTCACCTTTTTCTGTGGCATGGGTCACTTGGTGGTGGATTCTCTTTACCTTAAAATCTTTAAAACATGATTTGAGGACTTGTAATAAGTCATTCATAGGTTCGAGGTTAATTACAGGATTGAGTGTATATGTTCTGTGGCCAGTGTTGTGCAGGAGGTGAGATTAGATGATCATATTTGTCCCTTCTGACCATAGAGTCTATGAATATTTGAAGGATGTAGATGTACCATGTATCTCTGGTGTGGCATTATACTTTTACCATTTTATTATCTATCTTTTTCCTAGTGGTTCCTTACATTCTATTAGCTTTTTTGGCTGACACTGAACACTAAAGCTTTGTCTATACTAGCACTTATGCCGGCAAAACTTTTGTTGTTCAGGAGTGTGGGAAAAAAACCACTCCCTTGAGCAATGTAAGTTTTGCTGGCATAAATGTTTGTATGGACAGTGCAATGTCAGCAAGAGATGCTCTCTTGCCAGTATAGCTACTGCCACTTGTTTAGGTGGTTTTATTATGTCAGCAGGAGAACTGTCATCTGTCAACATAATACATCTACACAAGCGCTCTTGCTGCAGCACAGCTGTACCAAGACAGCTGTGGTGGTGTAAGTTTTAAGGGTTGATATCCTGTAGTGAATGTTTTCAGAGAACCATCCACAATGACCCTAAGATATCATCCTGACTGACAACAACTAATTTAGACCCCATCATTTAATATGTATCATTGGAATAATTTTTTCCCCAATGTTCATTACATTGCATTCATCAACATTGAATTTCCTCTGCCACTTCATTGCTCAGGTTTGGGAAATCGTCTTGTAACTCTTTGCAGTCATCTTTGGATTTACAGAATTACTCAAAATAGTTATGATCTGCAAATTTTACCACCTCCTTGTTCACCCTCTTCTCCTCATCATTTATAATTATGTTGAACAGTATAGTTCCCAGGACATATCCTGGGCACAGCCCACTATTTATGTCTTCATTGTGAAAACTTACTATGTATTCCCATCCTTTGTTTCTGATCTTTTAACTAATTACTAATCCATGAGAGGGCCTTCCCCCTTTTTCCATTATAGCTTACTTTGGTGAGAGACCTTTCAAAGACTTTTTGAAACTATAAGTACCCTGTATGGTCTGTATCACCCTTGACCATGCCTGTTGACTCCCTCAAAAAATGCTAGTAGATTTATGAGGCACAGTTTTCCCTTTAAAAAAGCTGTGTTGACTTATCCTCAGCATATTGTGTTAATCTTTAATTCTGTTCTTTACTATAGTTTCAATCAATTTGCCTAGTACTGAAGTTAGACTTACCACCTGTAATTGCCAGGATCACTTCTGGGGACTTCGCTTAAAAAAATCTCTTGCCCTCCATCCAGTCATCTGGTACAGAGGCTGATTTAAGTAATGGGTTACATATCAGACTTAGTAGTTCTGTAATTTCGTATATGAATTCCTTCAGAACAGTAGGGTGAATACCATCTTGTCCCAGTGACTTGTTACTGTTTAATTTGTCCTCTGTTGACAGCTCAGTCTGGGACAGTTCCTTAGATTTGTCACATAAAAGAATGGGTCAAGTGTGGGGATCTGCCCTACATTATTTTAGTGCAGACCAATACAAAGAATTCATTTAGCTTCTCTGCAACAGCCTTGTCTCCCTTAATTGCTCCTTCCTCACCAATTGGCTCCACTTTTTGACAGAATTCCTGCTTATGATGTAATTTAAAATGTTGCTGTCGTTTTTTGTGTCTTGAGCTAGTTGCTCTTCAGATTCTTTCTTGGCCTGTCTTGTTATATTTGATTTGCCAGAGCTATGCTGCTGCCTATTGTTCCCCATAGGAGTTGACTTCCAATTTGTAAAAGGATGCCTTTTTGCCTCTAACCACCCCTTTTTACTCTGCTGTTTAGCCAAGGTGGCATTTTTGAGACCTCTTACTTTTGAAGGGGGAAGAGGGATGTACGTTTTAGTTTGAGCCACTATGACATTTTAAACTAGTATCCAGGCTTTTTACAGGCATTTCATCCTTGTGATTTTTTTTTTAATTTCCATTTAAGTAGCTTCCTCATTTTTGTATAGTTTCCCTTTTTGAAGTTTAAAAGCTACTGTGAGCAATCTCCCCTTACACGGCTCAAAATTTTTCCCTGCCTGTGAGATCACAACCTTCCATGCACACATTATAGCCTTCAGCATACCCCTCCCTACCTAAAAGCTTGAGAAAACAGATAGTCTTTGCCCTTTATATTAGCAGACACAAAAGGTTCAGTGAAATTTAACAAAAGCTATTTTTCTTGCTTTTTGTTATTGTGTGTGTGCCAGAGAAGCATTTCACAATCACCTGCCTTTTCATGGAGCAGCTTGTAGCGTAAACAAACTGTTCTCAATATGAGATGAAGCTTCTGAGTAGTTATGCAGTGTTTCTTTTATGATCAGCTGGGATATTTCATGCCATGCCATGCAGAATAGAACCAGACACATAAAATACTTTGCTTCTGTGCTTCAGAGATTTATTAATTCAGATTCTGTCTTTGTCTGTCTTGGCATTTTACACGGTGTTTATGGAAACCCCTGCTTTACAGTCTGTCAACTTATCTACAGAAGCAGCTCCTCTCTCATAAGCAGAGCAGCTAGGGTGTGCCTGCCCTGAGTGAGAGTACACTATTGAGAGGGGCTGAGGGAGGGAAAGAGCAAAAAGAATGTAGAGAAAATGGCCTTTTCTAACAGCACCGTTTTCTCAAAGGGCTGGAGGTAGAGAGAGGCTCAGGCCCCTTTCAGCTGAGTTCTTGGATTCATTTCCTGTCTCCCACAGCTGAATGTTTTAATCCTCTCAGGCAGAGGAAGCATGTCCAGCAGATTGAGGACATAAAAGTAGCATTTAGGAAAAGTGGGCCAGATCCACAGCTGATGGAAGCTGGCAGAGCTCTATTGGAGTTGGTCAACATATAGCAGCTAAGGATCTGGATGGCTGTTTTCTTTAGGAAAGTTGGATCCTCTGTTTCCTAAACTCTTGCATTGTTTTTCCTTTTCCTCTTCAACTACTCACTGTGGTTTAGCCTCCTGGCTTGGCTTGAGAGAACCCAAGAGGATGCCAATTGGCTTCAGCCAGAACCCCACCTGTCTCCTGCACTCTCCTCCTAGCAATGGTGACATCGATCTCTGGATTATGGCCATGTCTTTCAAGTGTGGGTGTGCTGAATTCATGTCAACTACCCAAATGACTGAAAATAACCTAGGCTGCAATGAGCTCCACACAGGCTGACCCTTTCACCTGCCTGGAGCCTGGCTGTCTTCAGTGTTACAGACTGCTGTGGAGAGAGAGGAAAGCCAGCGTAGTTCACTGGAAGTAAATTGCAATTACCTTCCACTGCTACTTAATAAACAGTTATGAATTAATAGATTCACTTTTCTATATTAGCAAAGCCAAAGTAGCTTTGGTCATACTGTAAACATTACTGACTATAAATAGTGTACATTGTAACAGGCTAAGGGAAACAGTGTTTCAGTAGGTCATCAATTCACAGATTCCAAGGACAGAAGAGACCATTACGAATGTCTAGTCTGACTTCCTCTATAACGCACGCCATAGAACTTCCCCAAAGGTCACGCTTTTATTTACTTGACCATTATGTCAAAGTGTAATTGACTTTTTTGGAACATATTTCATGCCCTTTTGAGCTAGTCAGAATAAATTGGGCTTTTAAAATATAATCGAGAAATCTTGATTTGCTTTGTTGTTTTGCTAAAGAAATTTGCAGATTATGTAGAGGCTAAAACACATCTTAAAAATACATGCTAAATGTATTCATGCTGAGATTACTGGTTATATGCTCTCACTTGGCCCCATCAGCAATAGTTCCCCCAGGTTATTCTGTGGACCTAAGGGCTTTATATATAAATAGGGAAGTGGAAGCATGTGCTCTGAAGTGAAAAGCTTATCAGGGATGAGTTATGTATTAATAAGTCCTTATTAAGTAAATAAAATATCAAAAGCCAGGAAGATTTTAGATTGTATTAAAGAAGGAAGGGGATAAAAATGAATGAAAATATCATTATGCAAATAGGAGATGCACCCTCACCATAGATACAGTACCCAGTTAGATCACCCCCTTCCAAAAAGATGATGATAAAACTATAAAAGGGCCATCAATAAAATTAGGTAGAGAAAGACATCCATAGAAGGAGAGAGAAAAAAGATGTGATTGTCTATTTTAGAAAGGAGATGAATAAGAGAGGACTTGGCAATGGTAGTGAATAGTATAGAGTAGAGAAGGTCATAAGGGTATTCTTATTTACCCTTTCATGTAAAAGAACAAGAGACTATCATAACATTAAAAAAAAAAACCAAAAATGGATTAAAAGAACCATTTAACATGTCTGAAAATTACAGCTGCAAGAGGTAATTGATGTCAACAACTCATATGGTTCAAAGACTGATTCAATAATTGCAAGAATACTGACCTCCGTCACAGCATAGAGGTTTATGTTCATACATTCAACCCTCCTGTGTTATGCAGAGGTGTTGACAAAGAGGCAACAGTGTGACAGTTTCCCAGACATAGGGCTTGCCTACACTTGAAATGCTATAGCTGCATCGCTGTAGCACTTCAGTGTGGACACTCACACAGTGACAAGGGAGGGCGTTCTCTCCTCGGCATAGTTAATCCACCTCCTTGAGGGGCGGTAGCTCAGTTGAAGGAAGTATTTTTTTTCCTGTCAACCTAACACTGTCTACATTGAGGGTTAGGGCTCCTTAGCTATGTCTCTCAGGAGTGTGCATTTTGATATCCCTGATCAATGTCACTGGGTCACCTTAACATTTTAATGTAGAGTTGGCCTTAGGCTTGGTTTGAGCAGTGGTGGGGATGCAGCGCTGTTGTCTGCTGAACTGTGCACCTGTACAGTCCAAGTAGCAGGATTGGCTGGTATATATTGCTGCTGTGTTCACAGACTGGCTCTAGCAAGGCTCATGTACCAATTGTACTGTTGCTTGCTGAAATCAGAGGAGTAGTATGAAGAGTGGCCCGTCCCATCCCAAGCCCCTTAGGCCTAACAAGTGGTGCAGGAACAGTTGGAACCAATATGGAGCACAGAGTGAATGGCAAAAACGATGGGATGGAGCAGAGGCAAGGATATAGGGCAAACAATCAGGGATAAGGCACTTGACAGCAATAGATACCCAGGCAATTCTTCTTCTGCTGCCATATAAGCATATCAAGCACAGAAATTCTGCCCTAGAAAATCTGTATTGAAGGGTCAGAAAATAGCATTTCTGCCATAGAAAGGTAAAGCTTTGAGTACTGAAATATCCTTCTAGCTGAAGACTGTGTATAATGATTTGTCTCACACACCTGACAGTATCTAACTCTTTTGTTTTAAGAACAAATAGGTATCATTAGAAATTACAGTTATGGTGAAGTATTAATTGTGCATCTGAAGTAGCCCTATAAAGAGGTGCACATAAAATGTCTCATTTTGGAGCATTAGAGTAATTCAGATTGTCTCCCAAGATGCTTTGAAATAAATAAAGGATTTTCTGGATCTCATCCTACAATGAGCAACACCTATATTTAAAAAGGGATTTTTCTCCCCTAATCCAGATCAGTAAATTTTAGATCACTTTTAATCTTTAAGTAGAAATGAATTAATAATCTTGCGAAATAATGATTAGTTTGAGTTGGGAAGGCATTTCTCAAGATCAGAATTAACAAGAAGGCAGAGTAACTGAACAGAGATTTTTATCTTGACACTTGAGAACAGGATATGAAGCTGCTTTTTCTTTTACGCATCACCACTTTGTGGCAATGCCTTTAGCTCTATTTACTCATAAAAGCATGCAGCAAAATTTAAAGCTCAAGTAACCATGTTGACCAATGAAGAGGAGACAAATAAGAACATTAGGGTCTTATAATAAAGCAGATTGTCCAGTATAAAAATGACACTAGGAATCAACAGGATACTTCAGTATTATAGACTGCCTTCTGGTTCCCTTCTGTCCATATTAAGGGCAGATTTTAAGGTCTAACTCAACTCAAAAACTACACTCCATAAAAAGGAAATTCTGCTAAAAGTCTGGTATGTGTGTCTGCTTGTGACAGGATGCTAGGGGAAGAACCCCTGGTCAGCCCCCACCACACTAGCTTAGCTGATTACACAAGGGGAGGCAGCTGTGTATAGGCACAGGTGGGTTTGATTAGGCCAGTTGCTTCAGCTGTCCTGCTGACTCAGCAGAGTTATAAGCCAAACCCCAGAGGCTTTTGGGGTCAGGGGGAGCAGCGAGGCATTGCTTGTCTCCCTGGACTCAGAAGCTCCTGCATTGGCTGGTGAAACACTAGCATCCACCCAAAAAGGCAGTGGATAGGGAGCTAGAAGCCTGAAAATGGGTTCCCTTGCTGGATCACCAACAGGAAATATAGGTGCAGTTGCCCTGAACTCTGACAAGTTCCACCAGTATCTCACAGATATGCATCAAGGGTGAAATTCATCCCACTCTCTCATAAAGCCAACTAAATAGTTTTTGTGTGGATACCCTTTGGAATAGGATGGGGAACTGAATCAACCCCGAATTCATAGTCAGGACAATTCTACTAGCTGAGACCTTGACAACAGTGGCGGGTGTTTCCTGAGCAGCAGTGAATAAGAAGTGTAGATTAAATTGTTATAATAATATATGGATATGAAGTTATGCTCTCTGTTGTTGCTTTTACTAGAAAAGATTAAGCCTGAAAATGTCAGCATCGCTGAGGATTTTGGTATGATTCTAGGTAGTAGTTCAAATGAGGGCTCTAGTTGCTGTTTCCAGTCAGTATGATTTGATGGGGGCGAAAGAAGGAGGGGAAAAAGAGGTATGTAACCAAATCACACTATGATAAAAATCAAACCACATCACCTGCCAAGGTGACTCGCTCGTGGTCCATACATATTTACCGTGTAGCATGTATACTGGCCAGCTGACCTTTTGCAAACAAATGCATTCACGGTGCTTAAAATGCCTCGTATAAGAAGTCTGACCAATCTGAATGACTTCTGTACTTGTTTTGTCCCTTTTAGTGCTTTGGTTTTAAGATCATCTGTTCTAAAAAAACCTTATTTTTTTAATATTTTTTTTTCTAGCTAATGTCTCACTATACTGTTTTGTTTTTCTTGTCCATTTCCTTGCACTATGACATGTCATAGTGCAATTCTGAATTGCAGATGTTCCAGTTTTAGACTTTGGTCATTTGAATTTTCAATAAAAAGTCAAGCACATGAGATTTCACAGGGAAGCTATTCTTCCAGCACCATATTTCTTTAATATCCGAAGTGGATTTTTCAATGTTCAGATCATGATTCATTATTCCTCCTTTGGCTGTCTTGAGCTAGTATGAGCTATTCTTTCCTCATACTTTAATTAGTTTATGGAATACATTGTTACCTTATGTGGTCTTCATACTAAATCTTGCAGTAATCCTGTTTCCAAGCAGACCTCATTTATTAGAGCTCTAACAAAATATTTTTCTTGAGGGGGAAGTGCCATGTTTACCAGAAAAACTGCTTGGCCTTATGAGATTTGCAAGGCCCTTAGAATCCATCATAATAAATATTCATTATACTTTCTGCTAGGATTTTGAAAATATATTCTGTAACTGGTAAATATGAGTATATAAATCAGAGGTTCTCAACCTGGGATGTTGTGATCCTTCTTCCACCACAGTGGGATCAACAAAAAGGTTTTTAGAAGCTTCTGACCACCTTTCCTTTATGGCTAAACAGGAAGAGAAAAGCTTTCTTCTTGTAACCAGGAGTCATGGAATGTAAATGGATGACAA
Organism: Pelusios castaneus; assembly: GCA_007922175.1. Lineage (NCBI taxonomy): Eukaryota > Metazoa > Chordata > Testudines > Pelomedusidae > Pelusios > Pelusios castaneus. Next base: position 20,713,077 of record ML685793.1, on the reverse strand, counting down.
CTACTGGTGACTTAGTTGGGGCTTTTATTTATTTGCTTCTCTTCTGTTACTTATGTCACTATACCCCATTATATAGTGTTGTATTAATTAAGATGGAATAAAGAGGCACAAAGGCTATGTCTACACTTAGAAAGATACGTCAACTTTATTAAGTCGATCTTATTAAGTCGAATTAGAGAGTCGAATTAGAGAGTAGAGAGTCTACTCTCTAAGTCAAGTGGATAGGTCGAGGGGGGGGCCGAGGCTTGGCTCCGCAGGCTAGGGGGGCTCATCCTGGAGAGAGCCAGCCCTGTGCAGGGCTGGCTCTCCCAGCGACAGGCAAGCTGCAAGCGGCTTGTCCCGGGGAGAGCCAGCTGCGCAGGGCTATCTCTCCCCAGCGGGACACAAAAGCCACTGGTGGTTGGTGTCATGTCCCAGAGAGAGCCGTCTCTGCGGACCGGCTCTCCCCACAGGGACAGGCAAGCTGTGAGCGGCTCGTCCCAGGGAGAGCCAGACCTGCACGGGGCTGGATCTCCCCGAGACAGCAAGCTACCAGCCCTGAGCGGTCCTGAGGAGAAAGGAGGCTTCCCGGGGACCAGGGCTCCACCAGGAACTAATCTCCACAGCCCCAGCCAGGACTCCAGCCCCAGTCTGGGGAGCCCTTCTCTCCGGGACTCCTGGCTTCCTGGCAAAAATGGAGCCGGGACTCCTCTTGCCATGAAGCCGCGGTCTCGGGGAGAAGGGATCAGGAGCTCCCCAGGGAACAAAGGAGCCACGGTGGCTCCCTTCTGCCAGGGAGCAATGCAGGGCTCCCTTGTCCCCCCGCCCTAGGTAGACTTATAGAAGAAGTTGATTTAGGGCATCAACACTGGCTTATGTCGACTTAAGAAGTCGACTTAAACCTTAATTCAACCTAAAATGAGGTGGTGTTAGGTTGAATTAAGCTTTCCTTAAGTCAACTTAAGGAAAGCCCAGTGTGGACGTGGAGTAAGTTAGGTCTACTTAAGCCTCGTTAAGTCGACCTAACCTGTAAGTGTAGACACACCCAAAGAGTCACTGGCATTAACAGGTTTTTAAACAATGTTTAGAATTTGATATAGAGACCTGAACCTGCTTAGTATTGTGACAGAAACACCATTAAAAACACTACAAACAGTAAAAACATTTGAAATGTAAAGTATTACATAAAGCCTTCATTTTAACAACATTCATTGTATCCTTCCCTTTAGCAGTAGAAAGTATTAAAAGAAATAAAACTTGTTTAATATTCTCTTATTTAGAGGGTAATAAGTAACTGTCCTTTTGGGGGAAAAGTGAAGTTGGTTCCAGCCCCTCTCAACTATTTTACTACTGCTGTTGCTAAAATCTAATCCTGCAGTCAAGAAAACAAACCTAGACGAACACAAAGATGAGGGAAGACAAAAGAACAACAAAAATAGAAAATGCAGCTCCTGTCTGCTGTTGAAGCAACCTGGTTACTGAAGAACACAGGCACAGCAGAGTCTTTATCTGACACACTAAGTCCTAGCAAACTTGTACCAGTATTGAGCTCTTTAGGGCATTATTTTTAGGTGCTTTTCTTGTCTCATGCTTACAGAAGTGTTGCAAAATATAGTCTTGGCTGTTGTGTCCAGAGATAATAAGGCAACGCAGCAGTCACCGAGATCACACATTACACGGGGGAAGGCTGAACTGGTGCGTTTATAATTGCGGTGGGCTCCGCAGTGCGAGCGTGAATAGGTCCGAGGTTCCCTGGTGAGGGATGGCAGTTAGGTCCGAGTCGCCTTCCTGCTTACAACCGTGGCCTGAGACGTCCCAATTGGCCCCAACTAGTTAGCGCCTCTGTGGCTTGGCTAGTCCTGAGACTAAGGACCCCCCCCCCCCCTTGTAGTGTGTGTGTAGTAAGTGGCAGTCCATCCCAGGTAGCTCCTCTGCAGCTTTCCTGAGTTTGGCCTACGGACTGCTCCTGTTGTGTGGGGGGGGTAAGTGGCAGTCTGTCCCAGGTAGCTCCTCTGTGGCTTTCCTGAGTTTGGCGTATGGACTGCGACTTGGCCCCGTTCCAGGCCTGGTTATATACCACATGGGCTCGTGCTGTATGTACTGCTGTCCCTGGCAATGGGTGCCTTACAGTCTGGGTGTTCTCTTATCTGGTGTGACCAGCCTGGCCACAACTTCTGCCATTACAGTAACTCCGGCGGTTGATCTTGGCCTTCCTCGCATCTGCGCCCACGCTCAGCACAATGCAGCTGAATCATCACTATAATCCACAAAACAAAACATAGCTAAAACAGGCCCTCCAACATGCCCATTGCTATTTCAGCAGTGCATTCCGGTGTTGTTTGATTAGCAGGAGAGGTCACGTTCCCGAGTTCCGAAGCTGCCGCTAACGCACTTGTCAACAGTGGCAGGCCCAGCAGGATCCAAACCACCAGAACCAGGCCAAGATGATGTGAATGACCCAGGACGTGTCGTCGGCCACTTCTGCTTCCATTTCTGCAAAGCATGCTCAAATTTACCTAGCGGTGTTTGTGACCATTTAGACCGGTCATTGGCCAGTTAAGCCAGATTTCTTTGGCCTTCTCTTTAATGAGAGAAAGGAAATAAGGTGGTAAAGGAAAAGGAGAAGGAATTAGGTGGAGATGGGGAACAAAATTTCACATTCCAGGTGGTGGTTAGGATGAAGCCAAGGGCCAAAGGAGACAGCACTATCGTCTGGGTCCCTGGGTGTTCCAGGACATCTTTTAGGATTAGGACATAGAAAGCCTAGGATCTGATGAGATGGTATTGGCTATGGTGAAAAACGTGCTGCAGCTTCCAGAGTCTCTTTTTGAGGACCCCAAAAAGGAGTGAGGTGAAAGGTACAGCAGCTCATTCCCTCACTCTTTTGTCCACCAATTAGGCCTACTTTCTGACATACTGATTTCAGTTGATTTCCAATCCCACACTTTTCCTGTTTACCAGGAATGATCTTAATACAGTCCTTGTGTTATAGTGATAAACCTTTTTTCTGTGGATTAATTCTTCAGTCTTTCTCATCTTTGCACATTTTGTTTTGATAGATTGTGACATCTTATGAATTTACATTCAGCTTTCATAGTTGAGCTCACAATTAAAGTAAACTTTTGGGCCCAGTTATCACAACAGTATTCAACACCGGGTCTGATCCAAAGCCCATTAAGTTAATGGGAGTTTTTAAGCTGACATCACTGGCTCTGAATCAAGGCCTCTATGTCAAAGATTTTATTTAAAATTCTTGGGGAAATGTTTTACAGAGTTTAAAATTTCATTGGAACGGTTGTTTTTTTCCCTTCACCAAATGTTTGTTCCCATCAGTCCCACTAGACTCGGAGAGAAAGAAGACATTTTCACTAATACATTTTTAAACCTAAATTAGCTTTCAATACATAATTTTTGCTTCTGCCTCTGAGCCCTTTATAGTTAGATTTATGCTAATTAAGAGATGTGGACTTAGACATATGGAATGAAATAAGACATATTCCTCATAAATTTTTAAAGGTTCTTTTCTGTAAAATGTCTCATACAGACTATATGGTATGGGTTGATCCAGCATCAAGATTTTAGCATCACTCCTTTCAAATAACTTGCATAATTAATTTGTGGCTTTGTTAGAAATTTGGAAAAATGGAGCCTTTCCCCACTTTATCATATATTTTCTGTTGTGTGTATCTATTGTACATGTATACATGTGTAATATGATGTACATAATCAAATATATAGGTGATAGTTGTATGATGAAATACAGAGTCTAATGAGGTATTGCATTTTAATGCACTTTAACCATTTTGATTTGCACTCTGGCCTCTGACTCATCTCCTTGGTCTGAGAGTCAATTTTCTTTTCTTACAGTTGGCACTAAGTTCGAACTGAGGGTACATCTGCACTATGAAGATTATATTGACATAGCTCTGTTGGCATAGCCCAGTAGTGTAGACATAGCCTTTGATGACAGAGAAGAGTTTTTTTTCTACCAATGTAGGAACACCACATTCCTTGAAGAAATTTAATGGCTTGTCTGTATTATATGTGCTCTAGTGGCAGTTATGGCACCATAGCTATGCCAGGAAATCACCAGAGAATAGGTGCAGCCTACAACAGCAGAAGGGTTTTTTTCATTGCTGTAGGAAAACCTTCCTGACACCCAGTAATTAGTTCAATGGAACCATTCTTTCATTGGCTTACATTTACTCTGGGTGTTAATTTGGTGTAGCTGCAGTGCTCAGGGGTGTAGAGCTTTTTCATATCCCTGGATGACATATCTATACAGATAAAAACATTTCAGTGTAAATGAGACTGGATAGTGTACCAAAAATATCTGATAGTTTTAGTGGTGGTGGTTTTCAATGACTTTCTCTTCCATACATATGTTGACTGACTAGATTCTGATATGTAGAGATGCATAGGGCCAGATTTTAAGTCTTGCTTTAAAATTTCAGTCTTCATTTTTGTGCTTGCAAAAAAAGTTGGCATTAGCAATGAATTGGTAGGATTTAGGGAAGTCAAATTCTTAAATTACCAAAATTGAACTGTGATCTATGGACACATAAATGGACACCACTGTTTGAAAACCTGGCCAAGAGTTTGTTACTATTCCCATGCACTCAAGGATTTTATAAGGGAATCAAGTTCAGCATTCAATTTCAGCATTAGTTTCAAACTCAAATGACACCATAATCGAAGTGCCTAACTTACAATATGTGTTGAATTTGAAGAAGAAAATTAGATTCCAGGCGCTCAAACTGAAACAGGGTAAAATGCTGCAAGTTGAAACTTTCCAGCTGACCTCTCTCAAAAAAATAAAAATAATAATAAAAAAATGATACAAGAACAAGCAATCCCAAAAGTTATCCCGTGGGTGTTAAAAAAAAAAAAAAAAAATCTTGTGGGATACAAAATGCTCTCTTTATGGAAGGTGACAATATCTGAGTTTAATTTCCTGATGTAATATCTGAAGGTCTTGTAAATTCATTCTTTACTTGGATATTCATGTGTGTTAATTTCAGTGGCTTTTTGATAGTTTAATGTGAACTTGTTAGCTTTGAATTAGTTGTCCAGCAATATACATAAACACACAAAGTTTCTGAAAAGAAGAGATCCAACTGGCATTGTCCAAAGAAGGATAATGAAAAAACAAACCCAGATTCAATTTACCATTTCAATATAAATCACTATTGCAACTACCGTGAAGTCATTAAATTTAATAAAGAGTTGGTTCTTTCCACTTGGCTTTTTTAACTTTAGGTCTGTTATGGGCTCTAGATGTTTGTTTGTTTTGTTTTGTTTTTTTCATTGAAGTGTATTGAAACGTGGTAAGTTTTCGTGATGTTTTGCTCATTTTATTAACAGAAAGGGGGAAAACAGCTCATTTCCTCTGCAAAGATTAAAAAGCTTGTTTGTATTTTTAAAGTCCAATTTTTGGTCACTCTATAGGGAATTGCCAGAATTTTGCTCTGTCTTTTGGAACACAACTAATGGTAGATAATGTGATGAAGCATCGCTACAGCTGCTTGATGTATTAATAATAACTAGTATTTACAATCAAATGCTAAGCATTAGTATAGCGATGTCTAAGAAAACAGAGACATTAATGACATTAAAGGTGTTTTAACGCCAGCTTCCATCTCACACTTAACTATTGTGTGCTATATATGCTCTGGACAAGTGTCAGCTGTTTATCTTAACTCCTGTCAGAGAATGATAGAGTGGAAATGTATACAGAGGGTATCTGAGAAAGAGAAGGAACATCAGTAAAAATAGCCTCTCAAAGTATTCCCATCAAAAAGCCTGAAAGAGGAATAGCACCTTTTTTTTTTTTGGAACTTTTGTTACAGATTGGTATGAAACTCTGACACAAAGTCACTCCAGAACCCCCACTTAGGACATTCTAGTTGATGCCATGGTGACAAAGGAGCACTTACATGATTGTGTGTAACCATTCATTCACTACCACCAAGAATCTGTGATACTTATCAACAAAAACCACCTGCCTGATGCCTAACTATGTGGGACATAACTATATGCATCAGACCTTGGCCATCTGGCCCTTTCCCTTGTTTTAGGATGTGTGTGGGTGCTTGTGGGTATGTGACAGCCACAGTAGTGGTCTCTATCTTGTTCACTGCATCCTTTCATCCAAGATTAGGAGGAAGTGGAATACTTGGTCCATCCCTGATGATAAACCCAAGTGCTTGCCGCTGCTGCTCTTCAACAACTGGGCTACCCCCCTCATCCTGGTACAATGTCTGAACTCGTGTGGGGCCCTAAATCCCATTCAGAATATTTTTAAAATGGGACATTTTGGAGTCTCTCACCCTGGCCTCCATTAGGTTAATCAGCACTTAACATGCTTGCTACCTTCATTTGAACACTCCAAGTCAGAAGGACTTTCTCCCATGCTGTATGTTTTGGCCAGCGAATTCACTTTTCTTTGCCTAAATGTAGCTTCTTTCAGGATTTGACAAGGAAATTATTCAGAACTCATTTTGTTTCTCATTTGATGATGATCGTGGTTTATTAATAATTCTACAATTAAATGACTAGCAATTTAAAACAATTTTCTGTCTGATCACAAGAATGGGTGAATAGTAACCTATCCAACAGAGTGCTTATTGAAGTTTGCAATACCTTCTGCCAGAGGAAGTTTAAAATAGAAATGGCCACTAGCTTGTTTAAACATCAGGAAGATGGGTCTTTTAAAACCAATTGGCAGTGGAAGTGCAGAACCTAACTTACTATTCAAAGGAACACAGGTCAAAATATCTTCTGTACACAAACTGGAGAATGGGGGCTGATTCTGTGCTCTGCTACACTGATTTTACATTGATATAACTCCACTGAAGTCAATGAAGAGCTGCACTAGTGTATAACTGGTGTGTAATGGAGTGGAGAAGAGGTGCCTAAAAGTATTACTACAATTCTGAGCCTCTCGACAGTTTGAATCTCTTCCTCGCTTGGCCTAGGAGATCTAGGACACCATGCTTCCATGCCACTCTGTTCAGTAAACACATCACCCTTCAATCAATATCCACAAGATTTTGTCCCATTGGATGGATACTACTTGATCCTATTAAGAATACTTCCCTTTATATCAGATTTTGTCTGTACATAAATTTACCTATTAGATACTTTATTTTGCATATTACAATACTTCTCCTCAAAAGTGGTGCTATGCTGTAGTGTAGAAAAATCAATCACTCAAGGGCTAACTTCCCATTCCTTATTTGTAACACTTTAGAATTATCCTAAAAATCAGTGGTTATCTCTTTATCCAAAATTTAATGTATTTTTCCTCATAAACAGTCATTATTGTATCATCAGCTAAGATAGCCTATTTCGCTACTTGTATCATTGTACCTTGGTTAAATAATCCTGATAAGGTTGGTGTACTTCAGAGGCCTGAAGTGGTATAAGTTTCCTGAAATAATTGAAATGCCTTGCAAGACACTAAGATTTGGTGGGAATTGTGCACTTAAGAAATTGATTTTAAAATAAGCAAAATCAATTAATCCAAATGAAATCCAATCTCATGATATTTTTTACTTAGTTTTCCTTAAGGTGATGATGCTGCATATCTGCCTTCCCTTCTGAATTACAATAATGGATTGATTTTCTTCCTTTTTGTGCATAGTTGTCAAAAGTGGTCTAAACCTCCACCTCTACCATGGTCACTTACTATGAAAACTCGGGAATGTTCCTCTACTCTTAATATGTTTTATTCATGTCTTTCATAGAGACTAGGACACTTTAAAAGGAATGACCATACACATTTTAAAATAAATAATAAAGTATTGTATCTAATACTTGAGAGAATATACTAGACTATACTCTACAATACAGATGGATATTTTTAAAAATACATTGAAATCTGCAATGTGTTTACTTTTTGTCTGAAGAGAACAATCTGTTTCTGGACATACACACAGGGACTGGCAGTATCTGTGCTATATCAAATACACATAAACAAGAAGCCACAGATGCACACAAAATCATTCCCTCTTTCCAGCTACTGCTCTAGCTTCAGATATAAAACTATGCCACTAACACTTAACAGAGATCATCCTTCTGAAAAGAAAGACGTCATTTTCAGTTTAACAATATTTCCTCTCTGTCACTGAGGAAAAGTAAAGGAGGAAAATAATAACCAAGGACATGATCCTCCAAGACATAAAAAGGCAAAACTCCCAGTGACCTCAGTCTTTGGTTTTGACATTTCTTCTAGCAGTTTCTTTCTATAGTCTGCCTTCTGTTGGGCTGAAATTCAAATGAAGTATAATCATCTTTACTTTAGAGGAAGAACCGACCCATTGGCCAATTGTTTCTCTGAGACAAAGCAAATAAATAGGCATGGCAAGATTAGATTTTTATTGCTAAATGTCAGTTTCACTGTTTACATAAACCAACAAAGTATACCTCCATAGACGATGACCAAAATGTACAGATTTGTAAAGTAAGAAAAATGCTGTTTGAGTCATTAGTGTAAGGATATTTACACTGGATATTTTGCCATGTGATATTGACAATTTGTGTTGTAACAACAGTTATGAAGCTTAAAATTTTTGAATATTAGCATCTACTGTTAAACACTTGTTTTTTTCCACAATTGTAAAAAAATGAATTGATAAAAAGAAAATTAGTGAAAAACCATTATTTTGAACAATGTACATTTAAATAGATAAAAAACTTTCAAAATGCTTAAATAAACAAAGATATTATCCATAAAACCTATAAAAAATAAAACTTTATCAAGCCTTCTAATAAAGAATGATTAAATGTTCCCTTTCAGTGAACATTCTGAGATAGGAAATCTCTGCAAAATCAATTCACACTCCATTCACATTACTGGCCATTCCCTCTCCTCCCCCTGCCCCTGCCTTGGAATAAATTGCAGGGCTTGTTCGAAAACACTGAAGAAGGCAGGGAACTCATGAGAGGTTGTCAATATGGAAGATGTGCCTCCGTAGCTGCTCTAGCCACTGAAGCTTCCCTGTCCCTGGTAGTATGGCTTTCGTGGGAGCTGGATTACCAGGAACTCTGCCTGGTCACAGCACTCCCTAGGACTGAAAAATGAATGTGGGGAAATTATTTCATTCCTAGGTAGCACTTCCTGGGAATTCCAAACCCAGACTGCTCTCATGTCTTGCTATCTCCCCCAGCATGGGCCTCTGGGATACCCTTTGTAGGGTCCAGACTAGAGTGGTTGGGAGTGGTGCTGCAAAAAGTTCTACACAGGAGGGAGAAGGTGCTTGAGCACAGGGTCTCCTTTGAGTATGGATCTGAAGGGGCCAATGCTCATTCCAGCTGAGCTTTTAGGAGCCAGGAATGGCATGTTTTGATCTAAGTTTATAGTCACGTGACTTTTTGGATGTATCCCTTGACAGTTGCAAAGATCAGTGGCAACGTAGGCTGAGGAGATTGGCAGACTAAGTATTTATTTACTATAATAATCTGATCTATATAGGTTATATTTACTTAGAACTGTTTAAAGTCAGCATCTCTATTTTTATCAAGTCTTCTGTTTTTTTAAAAATCTAGTTTTTAAAAAATATTATTTTGGAAAGCATCTAGCATAGTTTGGATTTACAGCAAGTTAAGTAATAAACAATAATGAAATATTCATAAGTTTGCCATCTGTTTTTCGGTGACAATATTGAGGTTAGATTACATGTTTTTATGTAGATGACTTGTTGAACATTCAAAGGGCTTAAAAAAGATATAAAAGCAAAAACGTATCAAGCAGTCCTTATTTGAACTGTTCTGTAAAGATTTTCTAGGATTGTGCTCTCATGCTGCCAGAGACCATTTTTGTAATTAACAATGCTTTAGGATAGGACGACGCCAGGAACTTTGTAATTAAAGACATTTCCCCTATGGTCATTAGTGAGAGTATCTGAAAAGGCCTATATTGTTTTTGCTAAATATATTTATTTTCAAAGGACACATTCTTATCTGAAATTTCATCACACCATTAAAGTCTCTTACTACAATCATTCCCTCATGCCTTCTTTCAAGGTAATTTAAAGTCCTCGTGTGATACTTCCTGAAAGTTTTTCTTTATTAAGAAATACTTGGCACTGTTACCTTTTATTTGAATAATAAATATCACTGTCTGCATTTTATAGAGAGAAAATGAGGCAAAGGGATGTTTTAGTGACATGGTCTGGGCCACACAGTAAATCATGGGCAGATCTAGGGAGAGAACCCAGATCTCTTGCTGGCGTGACTAGGCCTTTAAGGTATGTGTCTTGACCAATGACTCTTATTCAGTGGATAACTTTAAAATAGAGTCAAATTACTTTTCTATCTGAAAATAGATCTCTGCTTTTGTATTTGACCCGTGAATCATTGTAACATTGTCATTTTTGGCTTATGTTAAGAATTAGTGTGTTTAAATAGTTGTGAGCAAATCTCCAGAGTTTTAGGATTAGGAAGGGAGGCAGGGGGAAGAAGGCAGCTGTGTGGAAGGACCAGGGGCCCAGCAGCCCCTGATCCACCTCTGCTTCCAGGTTCAGAATTACTATTAATCACCAACTAATTGCAAGCATTACTATTCTCTTATTTCTGTACTTTGGTTCCAGGGTGGATCCCTCTGTACTTTATAATTATTTATTTGCACTTCAGGGTTATTGATATGCATTCTTCGTCCTTCAGCATCAGAATGGCAGTGGTGTCTTCACTCCCTTTTTTCTGTTGATAAAGCAGGATAGGTTGGTGTTTATGGCCTGCACATGCATTCCTCACTCACACACACAAAGAGAATTAATTAAGATATTTCTAGGTTCTATGGTACAAGTTTCAGGAAAGAGTTCACTTCAAGAAACTAACAAGATGGAGTTCACTTGTGCCACATTAAAGGGAACTATACCATTATCATAACAGTAAAGGGAAAAAAATCTATATCTACCTCTATCTTATTTATACAATAAAACAAGGCATCTATATCTGATTCATTTGCCCAGCTCCTGGGGATGGCTAACAGCTGTTAATATAACCTTGTGTATTTACCTATATGTTTTTGGATGGTCTTTGGGCTCCAGTTCCAAACCTCTGCATTGAAAGTATCATGTACATACACAATCCACAAAGTAATGACCTTGTAGTAAAGAGTATTTCTTTTCATTAAATAGTAGGATGTGTGTGTTTCTGAGATCTTTAAGAAATTATCTTTATTTTTATATATATACAGGCCTGAACCTGTTGTTAGCAGGCTAGATAATAAATATGGAGAACATTTTTGTGTACACACTCTGCTTACCACCATCACAAACATCCCGTGTGTCACATGACATTCCCTCTGGCATTAATCTCACCAAAACACCCCATACTTGCTGGATGAAAAACACTGGACATTCCATAATCAGAAACTTTTATTTAAAGGGGATTAAGGAGGTTAACGGCTACATTCCTTAAAGGAAAAAGCAAAGGTAAATGTCAAGATATGGGACACTACATTCCCTAGAAAAGCAAAGATAAACGTCAAGATATGGAACACTTTAACCATAAGTTAAAGCCCTGGTCCATTTATACAGACCATGAGAGACTGAAGTGTCTCAGTGTGACCTCTGTGCTCCTTGTTCACCAGTTTTATATAGTTGATATATATTTGTACAAAGTATGCCTTGTGAGTAGAGCCCTGCGTGGATACAAAAATGTGGATCCGCAACCGATCTATATCCGAGACATGTAAGCATGTATCCGATCCGCAATCCACATCTCCATGTTTTGTGGGTATCCGCAACCGCCCCGCTCCCGCCCTGCAGCAGCTCTGCTCCGCTCTGCTCAGCTCCTCGTCATTACACTGTGCTTCTGTTTTGTGTTCCTGCCTGTGTGTGTTCTGTAATGTAACAATTTAAAAGCAGGGGCTTAGTAAATGTGCACACATTGTTTTCATTTTAAACAACATTATAGGCTATGTCTACACTGGCAAGTTAGTTCGAATTAAGGAGGCTTAATTCGAACTAACTAAAGCCACGGCTCCTTAATTCGAACTAATAAGTTCGAATAGGGTATTCGAACTAAGGGGTTAATTCAAACTAACTAGTTCGAATGAACCAATGTGGCCATGTTAATTTGAACTAATTTCTTAGTTCAAATTAACCAGCCATTGAAATGAATGGGGATCGCTAATTCGAACTAAGCAAGTGCTTACTTAGTTCGAACTAACATTCCAGTGTGGCCATGCTAGTTTGAATTAAGCTAATTCGAACTAATTTTAGCAAGTATAAACTTAGCCATAGAGTCCTAAGGATCCTGGTGCAACCTCTGTGTTTTCTTCTGGGGCAGCTGCCTGTCAGTTCCTGGATTGTTAGAGAGCAGCAGCTGCCTCACACAGAGCCCGAGGAAGGGGGCAGGGAGGGCGGCACTAGCCAGCAGCTCCCAATACTGTTTGTTCAGAGCCCTGCTGGCCCTGATCCTTTAACACTAGTTATTCCACCTACTAGAGTGAAGATCAGGTCACTCAACTGTTCAGCATAGGCAAGGTAATTCATTCAGCTGAACAATCGACTTGGGAGGCTGGCAGCCAGAGAAGGGGGGAAGCAACAGCCCATCATCAGCTCTGTACATGGGCTCTGGCGAGCTAGGTTCAGGGAGCCCGAGAAACAGCTGAGAGTGGAGAGAGTTGCCAACAGCTCCCAGTGTTTTTCAGAGCCTTCCCTGGCTCCGATCTGAGCAACTGTTATTCTGCCTGGGCTGGGCTGGGAAGTCTGGGCTGCTGCAGTTTCTCAGTTGATCAGTGGAGGTGAGGACTGGCCACTGAAACTGAACACCAGCTCTGACAGGCTGGGCTCTGGCTCTCACAGTCTGGAGTCAGAGACTGAAGGACAGCTGGGGGTGGGACCCAGGCCCCGGATGAGCCAGGAAAAGCCTGATGATGTTCAGAGCCCCAGCTAGCCCAGATATGAGCAACTCTTATTCCACCGGGACTGGCCATGTGGAATGGGGGCTGCTGAGATCACTCAGCTGTTTGGTGCTGGGGGGAGTGGCCAGCAGTGGGGGACGTGGGAGTGGGAGCAACTGTTACTCTACCTGGACTGGCCCCTGGATTCAGTCAGGGCTGCAGCTGTAACCAGTCAGAAGTTCTGAGTGGAGCAATGGTGCTCTCTGCATGTACAGCCGTGACCAGATAAAAATAGTATCCATACCCGATCCGCAATCCACAGCAACAGGTCTGCGGATATCTGCATTTGCACCCACGGATGCAGATATCTGCAGATAAAAAGCGGATATCCGCAGATCTGCAGGGCTCTACTTGTGAGATATTATTTGAAAACTCTTATCTTCTGAATATTGTTGTCCTGGTAAAATGTGTGTATCAACCTTTCATAAGACGTTACTACATCTTAATATGTATCACTGTTGTAAGCTCCAATATGTATCACTGTAAACTGTTGTAAGTTCCAGGCTTAAGACAAATAGGTCCAACTCTGTTTTTCAGAGAAAGACACACTAGCACCACATACAGGTGTTAAAAAGCCATTACCTACTTAACCATTCATTGTTCAGCAATGGAGAAGTATAAATAAAAAATTTACATTCCATCCCAGGAACATTTCAAATCTCACATACACAGGTACTGTTTGTTTACTTTCCAACTAGGAATAATCCTCAAAAAGAGGAGGAAGGTATAAAATAAGAGACAGTGACTTCCACATCACTCCTCTCTTCCTCCCATCTCTCTATTCATGACATCAGTGACTCTAAAAGAACTAAACTAAGGGTGGGAGTGCTCACAGGAGAAAAGAAGCAACCTGTGAAATTTAACTACAGTATGTGGTAAGACTGATCTTTTGCTTTTAAAGCTATTAGCCTTTGTTAAGATTAGGAATTAGCTGGCAGTTTTCTCTTTTAACTGTATTGTATATATTGTTATACTGTATTGTATATATTGCTATCTGAGCTCTAAGCAGCTTTTGTGGTCTGTTGTTCTGTAGCCTAAAGCGGCATAAGGAAGACTTCAGGGCTATCTCTACACTGGCAAGTTAGTTTGAATTAAGGAAGCTTGGCTACGCTAGGCTTTCATTAGTTCGAATTAAGGGCTTCCTTAATTTGAACTAATAAATTCACTTATACTTGTTGAAGTAATGGTTAATTCAAACTAGTTAGTTCGAATTAACCCAGTGTGGCCATGATAGTTCGAACTAAACGCTTAGTTCAAACTAACTGGCACATTGAGCTCAATGCAATTGACTAATTCGAACTAAGCAAGTGCCATACATGGCACTTGCTTAGTTCAAACTAAAATTTGCTAGTTCAAATTAAGTTAATTTGAACTAACTAAAACTAGTTCGAATTAGTTAGTTCGAATTAACTAATTCGAACTAACTTTGGTAAGTGTAGACATAGCCCTAGTTATCTCACATGTTGTAAGGGAGCAGGATAAGGTGTCTAGTTTCTTCCAGAAGCTAGAAGGAGATTTGTATGATACTGGAGAAAGATTGAACAAGATCAAATAAAAATATAGAGTTATTCTTAATCCACTTTCCCCACCCAGCCACCAAGCTTTATTAAAAAGCCTCCTTTTCCTCTTCCCTTCCCTGCACTTTCCTTTTCAAACTGGTTTACTCCTGGAGACAAAGGCCAAAAACTTTAGTCCATAATGATGTTTTACAATTGTGTTTGAAGTTTTAATCAAAAGTATGCAGTGTTACAAATCCAGGCAGAAAAGCAACATCAATGTTAAAAAGAAACCTGACACATAACTGTGCTGCTGGGTGAATATCAGCTATGTTTGATTTGGTAAAAAACAAAAGTGTGATGGTTTATCTACCTTATTTGTACTCATGGACGGCCCTCATCGAACTCTGCAATCTCTCCATTTGCAACCTTCCTTTATGGGAAAGCCTGATAATGTTGAATAGCAATTACAAGGGGGATTTTCAAAGTCTTAACTCCCAACTGAATTTCAGTGGGAATTGGGTACACCAATAGGGATCTAGAGAAATTAAACAGGATTCTTTCTACAGAAAAATACTTTAAATCCTATAGTTTCAAAACAGAAAGTTGTATCTTTTAATGGGAATTTTGAACTGTACAATAGCCAGAATATAAATTCTATGAGATGAATCAAGAACCTTATAAAAAGTTATCCTTTTTTCAATTGTACACTTACCCAGGCGCTCTCTTCTAGTGTCTTCAGAGTACAATTGGTAGTACTGCTTCCCCTGTGGTATATTTAGGAGAGCCTGCAGATTAGCTTTTCTAATATCTTCATAAATGATTTTTAAAAGTGTAATCCTTTTCTGAAGCTTGCTAAGTTCTTAGCCTTAATGCTATCCTGTGGTAATGAGTTCCACAGTTAATGGCCTGATGTTCAAATATGATTCATTTGCATTAGTGTTAAATTAGTTGCCTTTCATTTTAATTGAATGTCCCCTTGTTGTTATATGATCAGAATGGGCGAATAGAAGTTCTTGCTTTACCTTTTCTACACCACTGCTTATTTTGTACACCTCTAGTATGTGTTCTCCTATGTCTCCCCTCTAAACTAAAAACTCCCTTCTTTTTATATCAAAAGATTCTGTATGCCTGTAATCACTTTTGTCATCTGTCTCTGAACCCTTTAATCTTGTCTACAGCTTTTCTTTAAAACCACCGTGTTCGTTTCTGATCACAATATCCCAAGTGATCCATACTAGTTCATTCCTATAACTTGCTTCTTCCCTCAGACACCTCCAATCTGTCTATTAATGCCTTTTGTATATTGTTCAGTTTCTTCCAGATCTCTTCTCTTAAAGACTAATAAATTCCATATCAAAGAAAACTCATCATTTACATTTTCTATCCCTTTTAAAAGCCATAGCCTTTAATATTAATGTCCAGACTTGTCATCTGCCTGTTAGACTTCCATTTATTATTTGTGCATATGCCTACAGTTCTCCTATTTCCTTTAATAAGCTCCTTACATTTCACATAAGAAAAATTTAATAACCTTGTTTTTGAGCTCCTTGCCCCTCATATCAGTGCCTACAAATATTAAATTTATTATTTCGCTTCTTTCCATTGTTTGTCTATTTTCACATTACTCCCTAGCCATGCATCTTACCATATATATTTTTTTCTTCTAAGTCTTCTCTTTTGATTCTTCCCTTTGCACCCAAGTAGTTTAAACTAACTAGCAAAACGTTGTCTGTATGTTTGATGTATATTATCGTTTTTTGTTTATTCAGATGCCATGTATCCAATCGACAATTATTTCCAGTGCCCCACAAAAGAATATTGCTTATTTTTGAGTCTTTATCATGATAATGATCAGACTAGAGCAGGAGTCTCATGCCCAGTTCATGGGACTCATCTGACTAGCCTATGACTTAATCATGTGTTTCACAACTAGTATCTGATATTTCAGAATGTAATTTCCAAATGGCCATCAACTGTAGCTGAAATTACTTTTTATTTTACTATTTATTTGTTTCATGCTTATTACTGACACACTGACTCAATACAGGATTAACATTGCTATTCCAAGTATACTAACCCCGAGTTTATTTGTTCCAAAGAACCAGAGTACCAATGCAGTATTGGTTTTGTTTAATTAGAGGTCTTCTATCTAATTACTGATCGAGCCTATCATTATTTTTGAGATCTGACCAGAATGCAGCAGAAGGTAGAATTGCATATAGTATCATATTATGTTACTTTTCTCCTTTTCAAAGTGATTTGACTACTTCCATGGGATTACCCATGTCCTTAAAGTCAAGCACATGGTTAAGTGCTTTGCTGATTTAAGCGCAGAATGTGGAAAAAAAAATCATCTAATCCTTAAAGGCCTGAACCCTCTATAGGCACTCTTTTATGTGAAAGACACTGTGCCCCAAGTCCCAATTCCCCGATTCATGCAGTCTCATAAGGGATCCATTCCTTGTTTGTGTCTTGTGGCAAAAAGACTACAAGCATGAGGCTAGTACAAGGAGAAGTTTAAGCTTGACTACCATAAACCCTGGGACCAGAACCACATCTCTGGAAGCTTGCCTATTTTATAAGGACTTTCACAGGTGATGGGTACTGCCTGTATCACAGAGTCAACAGTAGCACACTTTGAATTGGTCAGCTGGGATGGCGATCTGCTGATCCCAGATCTAGTGTGGGAATGGATAGGAGTGTCAGACACCATATGAGGCCACTGAAGTGATTCCTGTAAAGAAACAGTGCCAGAGATGGCATAATCACAAGAATAAATGTAGAATGCCTGAGGTCTATACTTACGCCATATCTTCACTGAAAATGATGCATCGATCCACGGATTGATGCAGCATGATCGATTTAGCAGCCAGGGTAGACCTGCTCAATCGATCCCAGATGTTCTCTCCTGTTGACATAGTAATTCCACATCTCCAAGTGGAGTAATGCTGTGTAACTAAGTCGATGGGAGATGCGCATTCTGTGGTGTGCAGACTGCATATCTCCCACTGACTTAGCCCTATAGTGTAGACTAGGCCTTAGAAAAGTGTTCTGATGCCCTGCCCCCCAGAAGAGCAGCCCTCCATAGAACAAGCAGCAGAAACAGAAGAGGCAGAAGTTGCTCTGGAGCTCAGTAAGCTTTTGGCTCCATTTTTTGTGTTTATTAATATACCAATGAGAGGAATTTCCACTTTATGAACCTATGCAAAAGTTATTGAAAGCCTTGGAATTATGGGTTGGAGGCCAGTCCCTCCCCTTCCTCATTGGAATTCAAGATGGAGACCAGGAAGTGCCAACAATGAAAAGTGAAGTTTAATTAATCTTCACTGGACAGTCAAGTACTTTCCTTGAAGTACTACAAGGAACCACTGTACCAACAGCCCTACTTTCAACCACCTGACAAAAATTAGCCCCACTAACGATCCTAGTGCAGTGTTCACAAAACTTAACCACCACATTACTAGTCTCATTAGGGGTAACACCAATCTTAATTGGGGGTTGAGGTGGATTAAATCAAATCCAACTACGAAAAATCATAGCATTTTCTTCCATCGCCCATCTAGGATGAATATACACCATCCTCACCTTCACCCCCAAAATTATACTACTGACATTTTACCTGTATGTAATTATAACAACCACCACATTCCTAGTAATTAATACCCTAAAAACAAACAACATATCTACCCTTATAGTATCATGAACAAAAACACCATTCATGAGCACAATAATACTGCTCAACCTCATATCTTTGGCCGGATTACCCCCACTCACTGGGTTCGCACCAAAATGGTTAATCCTACAAGTACTCACCAAACAACACCTCACCATAACCGCCATAATAATAGCCCTAGCCTCCCTACTAAGCCTATACTTTTACCTTCGTATCTCCTACTACACAATCATCACCTTTCTACCCACACTGCACTGAAGACAAAGAGCTACAGCAGCCATATTTCAGGAGGGTGCTAGAAAGTCAAGGATATGGTCGGTTGGCCTGCATACTGTGGTGTAGATGCTAGAACCCCAAGTTGGGGCCTAGCTTCAAAAATCTTTAACTTGGGGTCATCCATCAGTGCAGATGCTCAAGTCCTGGGTTCTCAAAGCCAGAGGCTGCTGATTCAAGTTCCATTAATCCTGGGTGTCAATGCAGTGTACATATACCCTTAGACAGAGACACAAAGTTCCTGTCAGGAAAGATCGCTGCTCTGCTCTCATATTTCAGAATGGTACAATGAGGAGAGATTGGATCACAATCAATGATGGACTGGCTATTTGTGAAGTAATAAGTACAAGAACTTGATATTTATTTATTTGCATTGCAGGACCGAAAAGCCCCGGGCATTGACTAAGACGCCATTTGTGTTAGGTCATTGTACAAATCCAACTTTGCCCCAGACTTTTACAGACTAAGCAACTTGTGCATCACTCAAGCCCACTAAAAACACCTCATTACCTCTCACTCTTGGCTAGTGAATTGCATATGAATACAGTGGTGAACAAAATGAGTATAGCTCATGGGAGATATATGCATAGCTTTTTCTCTGGTTTTGATCCGTAGGGGTCCCTATGGCCCTGCCTTATTCTTATGCAAAAATCAGCTTATACTGGCTGAATGGTGAAACCACATAAAACTGTGAAAATGGATGGTGTTAATGCAAAGCCACTAACTGGTCCAGTTTGTGAAATGGTGAAAATTTTGCTGAACCTGGTCTGTTTTTTGTTTATAACAAAATCTAGAGCCAGGATAGCTTTACATGAGTTTTGGTTCCTTCGTTATGATCATGACTCATAGCTGTACTTGGCTCTCGCTTGCTCCTTTTCTGCCAAAACACAGACAAGTCATAAGTTCTGGAGAGAGCTTTGTTCCAACTTCCTTGCCTCCTCCTTCTGGCACCCCCCTCCCCCATGCACATGCATACTGATGCTCAGCCTTATCATCCTGATGTGACAGACTCATAGCTGTTACTTATTGATGGATTTAAAGAATGAACTCTTCTGGCTTCTAGGCAGTGCAAGCATGGCAGCAGGCAAGCTACTGTTCTCTGTCATCCAGCAAACATTCAGGGTATTGCCTCCTGGAGAGCAGGAATATGGCAGCTGGCCATCAGTTGCCTTCTGCCGTCCAGAGATCATGAGCACTGCAGAGTAGCTTCAGTTTTCTGGTGAGCGTGCGAGCACAACAGTAGAGGGGCTGATGTTCAATAACAAATTAGATTTGTTAGAAGCCCTATAGCTGCCTGTATATAATCAGAGCACTACAGAACCATATTGGATACAGAAGTATTCTTTTGGATACTGGAAGCCCTAGTAGGCAAAGGCCACTGAGGGTATGTTTACCCAATCCATGGCAGTGAGCCAGTCAGCCCGGGTTGTCAGATTTGAGCTTGCACTACTGAGCTAAAAATAGCTGTGTAGACAGTATTTTGAAGGTGTGGCTCAACTTTGAAGAGTGTGTGTGTGTGTGTGTGTGTGTGTGTGTGTGTGTGTGTGTGTGTG